>SNQJ01S0038524.1:39229-57046 GCA_010110895.2 Picea sitchensis
TTGACTACTTTGACATTTTGGGGCTTCTAGATGACTCATGAGGGTTCTCCAACCTCACATGGCCATAACTCTCTAATCATGAGGAGTTATGTGACGTTACACATACCACTGGAAGTGGCATGACATGACATGTACTATCCATCTAGAACATTTGTGCCTTTAAATATATCAAAACTCATACCATTATTCATCAAACAAACTTGGGTCCATTACCCAAACCTGGGTTCTCCCGAAATTCGCTACTGGACTTTCTCCAAGGATTGACATCAATCACTAAGGGTTGACATCAATCTACAATATCACTCTCTAATATTTGACATCAATGATAACCAACAATCCATCAACCTAAGCCAATTGTATGACAGTATATACCTCAAATAAAATAGGAGCATGAAAAAGCATACATAGAACCAGGAGTTTCCTAGTGGACACAATAGAAGGTATTAGCATGGAGGGTACAAAGCCTCTCGAAGTTGTCTCCCATGAACCACAATAACCTCACCCGATGCCTCGATGCTTTCATTTCCGAGCCACCTCCCTTCTTGGTGAGCCATGCCGAAACCACAAATTCCAGGGTGACTCTCTCTCTTCAACTAGACTCTTTCTCTGCGTGAATTCTTCATCCCTGACTCCATCCCACATTTCAACTAGATTTCACCCACATGGTATTGAATACCCACATCTCCATTACCTCATTTCATATTTGTGGGCAACTCTGGCCACCTGCCTTTTGATACTTGATGTGTCATGTTACGACTTTGCATTAATTGTGAGGTGACAATTTATTGCATGAGTTTCACTATGGTATGTGGGAGGAGATAATGGCCCCATTTTTTAACAATGTGCCTTGGATAAGGGAGGTGGCCACCTTATCCCAATGATCCACTTGATCATTTAGTTTTCTTTTTATATGAAAGAAGGAGATACAGTCGAAACAAGAGATTAACCTTTTGATCCTCAATATGAGGGAGCTCAAAGTGTAGCTTTCTAGTGCAACATGAGTAACCATGGCTTTAATGATCATCATTGAAACTCCCAAAACTAGTATTTGCTTTATCCCTGCTTCCTTTGCAATGCACAATCCCATCCATAATGAATAGGCTTCGTCGAGACTATTTGTTAGATTTACAAGCCCCTAGGTGCAATAAATTAGTTTATTACTTCTGGGATAATGGGGATTCCCCCTGCACTTGTCGCCCCTTATAATTATATTAATCTTGAAATACATTAAATTGCAAATTGATAAGCTATTCCTTATCGCATTTATTGGAATATCACACCCACTAGAAATTCCATATTCAATTTTATTTTCAATAAAAATGAATTTATTAAAAAAAACTAAATGAGTCATAAATTTAGCAAATTACAATAAAAAATATATAATATTTAAAATAACATTTAAAATAAAATTTAAATATCTTATAATTTTATTTTTTTTAAATATAAATATTTGATATTGATTATTTTCAAATTATTTATATTTAATCTATAATAACTATTTACGTAATATCATATTCTAACCACAAGGTCGGATGTTCAAACCCTCCTCGGGTTGTCGATAATTTGTTAGTTCCAATTCTTTAGAAAATAACAAATTATTTGACTTTGCTTTGCGGATTTGAAACTTTGGGCAACTGAGCTCTAAACCCTAGTTATTTCATGGCGTTAACTCCCAGTGGAGGGGATCCTTTCCCTCCTCCCTCCCTACCCTACCAGACATAGACACATTTTGAGCTTTGATTTCATCCATTCAAAAAACAATGAGGGTGCCCCCATTGAGATTTGTTAAGAAGCTGGATGAAATCCCAAAGGTTTAGGTCCACACTATCTCCTCCAAAAACATCACCCTCAGATTCGCTGAGAGCAGGCATTGGACAATTCACTGGGATCTAGCCATCTCCTTAGGCCATGGCTATTTGGATTGACAAGAACTGGAAACCACTCATCCAAGGGTAGATCTTGTCTTCCTTTTGTGGTAAGGGTTTCTTTGCCTTTTTGTTTGAACACAAGTCTGATCAAGATTTAATTTTCAGAAGTGGGCCTTATTTCATGGGATCCTGAGGTATGTATCTCAACCATTGGACTCCTTATTTCAGTCTTGAGAATGAAATATCTTCAACAGTTACGATTTGGTTCTGTCTCCCTTTCCTCCCCTTGCATTATTGTATTGATGAGACCATTCGAAGTGTAGGCAATACCCTGGGAAGATACATCAATTGTGTCGAACCACGAGAGGGTATCCAAGCATCTGCATGCATTTGTGTGAAGGTGGACCTCGAAAAGGAACACCTAAAGCTATTCAACTAACACTGGATAACTGGACCTACATTCAATAGGTAAATTACAAGCAACTCCCATTCAAATGTAAGGCATGTCACGAATATGGACATTTCTTAAAAAGCTACCCTAAAATCCAACCAAGTCACCCTAGGTCTGGAGATTAGGAGCAATGGCAGAGTCAAAAGAAAAAAAGGGGACCGGGTAAGCAGGGAACCCAACAACCCTTGGAAATCCCCCCTTCTTAGAACACCCCAAGTCCATCGGTAGCCCCTCCTCCCAAATCTGCTGAGGGAGGCAGAGGAACAACAATAAACAACATGTATGCAGTTTTGAATTTTTCATAAGAGATGATATTGTATGTGAATGAATATCTTATTACAATGATGAGTGTTCTATATATAAAGACCATATGGTGACCATGGTGACCATCCATGAAGAGATGTGTCCCTTGGGTAATAAATATATTTATACTTTATATTATATTTACATATAATATAAATATGCTTTATATTTATAATTTATAGTTTATTATATATATTTATACTTTATATTACAAATATATCATTACATTGATAATATTGCTTAATAATTAATAATCATATTATAAATTATCAATATAGTAGAATGTCTTTCTGATGCTTCCCAAACATCAACACTCCCTCTCAGCGAGGGATACATTCTACATTATGCCAAGATTACCTCTAAAGATTTCCTTTGAAGATTACTTGTGGGTAGCTCTCAAATAGCTTCAACATGTCACTGTGACATCCATTACCTTGCAATGCATATGTACCTCATCATGTGCACCCTTGTGACTTTACATGAAATGCATCCAAGGCCCGTGGGTAGTTCTCAAATAAATACAACATGTCCCTAGGACATCCACTACCCTACAATGCATCAGTACCTGATCATGTGCACCCTTGGTCTCAGTGCCAACCCTTTTTCATGCTAGATGAGATCCACCTATCTCAGTTCCAACCCTTTTTCATGCTGGATGAGATCCACATGTTTCAGTGCCAACCCTTTTTCATGTTGGATGAGAACACTCAGTGCCAGCCCTTTTTCATGATGGATGAGTTCCACCTATCTCAGTGCCATCCCTTTTTCATGTTGGATGAGAACACTCAGTGCCAACCCCTTTTTATGCTGGATGAGTTCCACCTGTCTCAGTGCCAACCCTTTTTCATGGTGGATGAGAACACTCAGTGACATCCCTTTTTCATGTTGGATGAGTTCCACCTATCTCAGTGCTGACCCTTTTTCATGTTGGATGAGAACACTCAGTGCCAACCCTTTTTCATGTTGGATGAGTTCCACATGTCTCAGTGCAAACCCTTTTTCATGCTGGATGAATTCCACCTATCTCAATGCCAACCCTTTTTCATGTTGGATGAGAACACTCAGTGCCAACCCTTTTTCATGTTGGATGAGTTCCACATGTCTCAGTGCCAACCCTTTTTCATGTTGGATGAGAACAATCCATCTAAAGAGGGACCACGCCAAGCTTGTCCCTGAGGTACTAAAACTTCATCCTCGACAACGGCTTGGTAAACTTGTCTGCAACTTAATCCTCTATAGTCACGAAACTGGAGCCTCACTGTTCCCTTCTGCACTATATCCATGATATAGTAATATTTGATCTCGATATGATTCGACCTGTCATAGACCATGAGGTTCTTTGTCAACTTCATGCAACTCTGGTTGTCACACCAAATGTAGGTTGCCTCTTGACCGAGACCAAATAACCCAGATAGAAGTTCTTGAAGCCACACTGCTACTTCACATGCTGCCAAATACTCAGCTTCAATTGTACTGCGTGCCACACATGACTTCTTCCTGCATCGACAGAGCCTCTTACTCCTTACTATAGTACCTAGCTCCCTTTGGAACTGACCATCCAACTCCCTCTCGAGCAATGAATATCAATTGAATCTTCAACCTGCTAACTTCATCACTTGTCCTCAAGAACAAGTCTCGTCATCCTCTTCTTGTAGGTCTTACCTACAAGTCAAATTTAGTCCAATAGTCTGCAATTTTCGAAGCCACACTGCTTCATGACTTGTTGCACATGCATACTTAACTTTAGTCGTACTGAGAACCACACATGATTGCTTCCTACATCTGGCAGAGCCTCCTACTCCTTACTGTAGTACCTAGCTCCCTCTAGAACTAACTGTCTCGCTCCCTCTCGAGCACTAAATATCAATTGGATCTTCAACCCCCCGACTTTATCACTTGTCCTCCATAACAAGTCTCATCATCCTCTACTTGTAGGTATTACCTACAAGTCAAATTCAGTCCAATAGTCAACAATTTCCCAAGCCACATTGTTTCGCGACTTGTTGCACATGCTGCCACATACTCTACCTCAGTCGTACTGAGTGCTACACACAATTGCTTCCTGTTGCTCCATGAAACCATACTGGATCCTAGACTGAAGCAATATGTCGAAGTACTCTTCTGATCAGGAATACTGTCATCCCAATTTGAATCTGAATATCCATATAACCTGAACTCATGGTCTATCACATACCTGAGACCATAATCCAGTGTACCCTTAAGGTACCTCATCACATGTTTTGCTGTGACCAAATGAACCTACCTGGGCTACTCCATATATTGAATCAGGTTGTTCACAACAAAACATATATATGGTCTTGTTTGTCAAGTTCATCAATGGACCCACCATCTTCCTATATAAAGTAACATCCCTAGTCTCTAAAGTTGTATCCCGCAACAACTTCAGACTTGATACCATAAGTGTAGTCATTTCCTTGCAATCCAACATCCCAAATCTCTTCCAGATTTCTACTGTATACTTCCCTTGATTCAAAAAGATCTCATCCTATCTCTGCCATACCTTGGAATCCAAAAAGTAATGCATCATCTCGAGATCTTTCATCTCAAACTCAACAACCAATTTTTTTCTTACACTCTGAGATGAGCTTTTCCACACCTGTTTAGAAATAAGTCATCCATATAAAACAATAGTATTATCGAACCATCATCCACAACCTTAAACTAAAGGTTAGGATATGCACTGTGTTTGTAAATCCTAAGCTCATCAGAAAATTGTTGATCCTGCCATACCATGCCCTGGGTGCATGCTTTAATCCATATAAAGCCTTCTTCAATCTGCACACTGAGTGTCCCTTAGTTGTCACATACTCAACAAAGTGTTTTGTGACTGCAAGAACCATTCTTTCTGATCAGGTTGTTGTCTGTACTACATGAATAATTTCAGTCCTTCCGGATGTTGAAATCCACACACTTTGAGTCTTATGTCCTTAGAAGACTATGCCAGGGCCATTCTTCATTGGTCAAATTACCATGACCAATCCCGGGAGAATTTCAGCCCGATGCTGAAACATTAACACTTAAGAATAACTTTTGAAATTACATAAAATCTCAACATTCCCTCTTAATGAGGAAGGTATTATATCCGGCACAGAATCTAACACTGTCACCATCCACACGAGCTCATGACCATTGACTGTCGGACACACAAATCTATACATCACAAGAAATCCATAGTGACTTCACATCATGCATCCAGGGCTGGTGGGTAGCTCTCTAATAGCTACAACTTGTCATCATGAGACTATCCAATTTCCCGTAGAAAACATCTGAAGCCATCACTCCCTCTAAGGCTATATAGTCTTCAGAGTCATCTACTCCCTCTGCATGTGTTGACCTCCTCTTCTTCTTTATTACATGGATGTGCACAACTCTATGTCTGGATAGTCTTGCTTCATGTTTCTTCCCGTGACTGTCATTATGGTTCCTTCTCAGAGTTATTACATGTGATGTGCCCGAAACAAGAAACAAGAATAACAAAAAAGCATCCCCTAGAGGAGATCAATTTATCTTGTGCACAACTATATACAATGACCCTTGAAATGATACATCTTCTACTAACACACATCCATCATATACTAGATGTCATATGACTAACCATGTTGATTTTCTAGTGTTAAATTAGACAAGCACAATTTTTTGCAAGTGGTAATCACTTCCAACGATATTACTTTAGTAAACTCTAGAACATCACCAAGTAATTATACTCAGAAAAATTCAACTACTTAGAAACTTTGGCCTCTTCCTTAGATCACTTCCCACGTGTGAGAGAGAAAAATATGTGTGTCTGTTGTTGTGTATTTTTATAGTAATATTAAATTGATCCAAAAAAAACACGTCTCTTTGAAAAATAAATTAAATTTAAAATCAAATTAAATTTTATTTCTTATAAATAGTTGGAGAATACCTCTCATAACTACTCAAAGATTAATTTGGTTATAATCCTTCCACATAGTATTTGACTTTGTTAAATTGTTCCTCCATAATTCATGGGATTCTTTGCATAAATATAGGTAGAAGTAAATATGCACTACATTCCTCATATTTAGGTAATTAGACATTTTACTAGAAATTACTGCCCACCATAATTTATGGAATTCTTTTTATAATTTAGGTAGGAGTAAAAAGTAAATATGTTGTACATAGAGATTGCAACAACCCCATAAATTTAACACTCCCAAGACTTTACTCTATTGTCATTTTCTGAGCCCTCCTGTGAGGGAGTCAAGCCTAGTCCTGCTCGCTCTGATACCATGTTGAATTTTTCATAAGAGATGATATTGCATGTGAATGAATATCTTATTACAATGACGAGTGTTCTACATATAAAGACCATATGGTGACCATGGTGACCATCCATGAAGAGATGCCTCCCTTAGGTAATAAATATATTTATACTTTATATTATATTACACATATAATATAAATATACTTTATACTTTATTATATATGTTTATACTTTATATTATAAATATATCAATACATTAATAATATTATAATTAATAATATTGCTTAATAATTAATAATCATATTAATAATTATCAATCTAGTAGAATGTATTTCCGATGTTCCTCAAACATCAACATGCAACTCTATCAAACCTGGAAGAAACCTTGCAAGAAACACATGAAATCCCTACAACGAATGAATAAATCCCAAGTCAAGAGGTTGAATCCCCCATCCAACTACAAGAACCCAGACCCCGATGTCTCTGGGAAAAGAAATCCCCATAAGTCTCATATCGAGTCCCTGTCTCAAATCATGTATCCCTGTTATTATCGAGGAAGACTTGCGGGGGGAGTCAAAATATGAGTCATGTATGGATCTAGGGCTGAACATCTCAGTCAAAAAGGTAGGAAGGAAATTGAATCACCACAAAAGAGAAGAAACAATAGACAAAGAGAAGGATTTGGGACTCCAATACACAATGGATAGCACTCTCAAGAAGGATGCAAAAGGAAACCGAGGGCCAAGTGGATTTGCTCCTCCAAAGGGGGGGGGCACCCAAAAACACAAGTAAATAATGAAAATAGTCTCCTGRAATTGCAGAGATTTGGGGAACAAAGAAAAGATAGAGCCAGTAAGACAATTAGTAAACGCAGAAAAACCTCAAATCCTCCTRATCCAGGAGACMAAAATGAAGGACTCGTCAGCCYCTCAAGAAAGMAATTACTTCCRGAAAAACAACACCGGAAGTGCAGTCAACTCAAGGGGGCCCTCGGGCAATCTCTGCACTCTATGGAGCCTGCAACAATTTCAACTGGTGGAGAGCAGGGCTACTCAACACTGGCTCCTAGTCAACRCGGTGCAAATCTCAACAGGTAATAATTTTCTATTGATCAATGTTTATATGCCCAATCAATATCAGGAAAARCAAGAATGTTGGCAATCTTTGTTTGATTTTTTAGGTGAGGGTTCCACCAAAWTTTTTATTTTCACTAGGGACTTCAACACCACCATTCATCACTAGGAAAAAAAGGGGGGCTCTATTGTCAGTGACCCCTACCGGGAAAAGATTGAGGACCTTATATACTCCCTGGATCTTGTAGACATCAAGCCCTCAAAAGGTCTCTACACCTGGTCTAATAGTAGGTCTGACTCTTGGCATATCGTTTCTAGGCTGGATCGCTTCCTCATGAGAAACTCCTTACTGGTCGACCCTCCCCTCATTTCCTCTCATATTCTCCCCTGGAAAAGATCTAATCACATGCCTATCTCTCTTATTTTCTCGATGGTAAAAGACCTTGGGCACATTCGTTTCTGTTTCAATAAAAAAGGAAATAAAGGATTAGGTGAAATTAAGCTTCAAAGCTTTGCTCATTGAAATACAACAATATCAAGAACAATTGGGTAAGGTGGCTAACAAGATGGAGGAAGGGCCAGTCACCCCCACTCTGTTGAAAGAGGAAGAACAAACTTACAAGCATCCCTGAAGAAGGAGGAGGAAACATGGAGATTACAATCTTGAATTTTGTGGCTTCAGGTGGGGATATAAACACCTCCTTTTTCCACAGGAAATGTAAGGATAGATAAAGTTGGATGATGAAACCACCCTCACTTCATTTGAGGATATTAAGAAGGAAACCTTCTCCCATTATGAGACATTGTACATAGAATCTGGATCAATAGACAACAGTTTGAGGGATTAGTCCTTGTCCTTCATCCCTCACCTAGTTCATGATGGAGAAAATGTTGAGCTCACAAAATACGTAAATAAGGAGGATATTTTAGAAGCTCTAATGCAATTTGATCTGAACAAAGCTCCAAGACCCAACAAATTCACTGCCCATTTTTACAAAAAGTGTTGGCATATCATAAATTTTGACCCAGTTAGAATGATCTAGTATGTCTAGAAATCGACAAGAATGGGGGGCACAACAAATTCATCCTTCCTAGATCTAAACCCAAAGAAGGAAATGTTTTCTCCTTCTCACGTTTCATGACCATCTATCTCTGCAATGTCTCATACAAGATCACGTCTAAAATTAATGAAAATAGACTTCAGAAGGTTATGCATAAACTTATATCACCCAATCAAGGAGGGTTTATGGATAAAAGACAAATATGGGACAATATAGTTTTGGTTCATGAGGCAACACACTCTAACAAGGGTAGAGGGGAAAAATGAATGGTCATAAAGATAGACATGGCCAACGCCTTAGACCAAGTCAGATACAATTTTATCCTCGTTGTTCTAAACAAATTCGGGTCTAGCCCATCCTTCATTTGTTGGATCAAATCTTGCATAAGTAACCATTGGACTGTGCTTTTGATTAACAAACACTCCACAAGCTTCTTCAAAGCTTCAAGAGGACTTAGACAAGGCTACCCTTTGTCCCCTCTTCTTTAAATTCTAATGGTGAAGGCAATGGGAAGAAGGTTGGATCATGAGAGAAGAAGTGAGAATATACTTGGTCTTAGAATTATCCAAGGCATTAAAAGGATAATTACTTCCCAGTGTGCAGATGTTATCCTCCTTCTTTGGGGGGCCTTTTCAGTCATGGTTGAGTGCTTCAAAATAATCTTAGATAAAAATTTTATGGTGTCAGGAGGTGTAGTCAATAATAATAACTGTAAATCTATATTCCTGGAACACCAGTGCTCACTCTCTTGTTGTCATTAAAAGGATCCTACAATTCCCACTTGTGGTGAATTGGAGATCCTTCAAATACTTGGGGATCCCCATATGCCTTAACTCTCTTTATGTGGCAGACTGGTTTATCATTCTCTCTAAAATCAAAGAAAAATTCTCAATATGGGGGGGTCAATGGTTAAATCTTGTAGGAAAGCTCACATTGGTAAAAACAATCCTCTTGACCCTCCCTATTTTCCAATTCTCCTCCATGCTAGCCTCGATGGGAATTAAAAGGGAAATGACTCAAGAGATCATCAGATTCCTAGGGGAAGGGGGAAAGTCAAATCATAAAAGGTTCCACTTGTTTAATTGGCAAACGATGAGGGCCACCAAAGCTCATGGAGGCCTAGGGGTTAAAGATCCAAATTGTTGTGGAGAATGATATTGGGAGATCTTGACTGGTGGAAAAAATCCCTTATTTATAAATATTTTCAGAAGAATCGATTGAGAGGCTTGGATAATCCCCTTCCCCCCCCAAGGGATCTCCAACACAAAAGCTTCTTCATGCATCTCTCCCATTCATTCAAAGCCAACTTACATGGATTCCTGGCAATGGCGAGAAGATCAACATTTGGGAAGACAACATCAAGGGGAAAACCCCACATTCTCAGGACGGGTCCTTGGCTCCCCTTAAAGACTAGCTAATATATTAGTAGAAAAACACCATGTTCGACATCTCTAAATGGTGTAGCACTTATGAAATTTGGTTAGGTTGGGACTTGGGGGATCTTCCAGTAGACATTAGAGACCAGGTTGGGAGGTTGATTTCTTCTCTTCAGGATTTGGCTCCTAGGCACTTGGAGGAACACGATGAAAGGGGATGGGAGGAACATGGGTTCTAGATCAACCGAGGCTATGAAGTTCTCCTTCGTCGGTTCATTCTCCTGGATAAATCCACCCTCTTGAACATTGTTTGGCATTATGATGGGCTCTCGAAAGTCAATATCTTTTGTTGGACACTGACTCATGAAAAAATTATTTCTAGTGAAAATCTTAGAAAAAGGGGAATTTCCGGGCCTTCCGGATGTGCCTTATGCAAAGAGAATAATGAATCCATCCAACATATGTTTTTAGAATGTAGGTTTGTCAAAGAAGTATGGTAGGAAATGCTACAAGGGATTTTCCACAGAGTCCACTGGCTCGATTTGGTCAAGTCCCTCCTCGACAATTGGCACAGGCACTACAACATGGCTCCTTTCGAAATAATTCTATATTTAGATGTCTATGGGTGGCTCTTCCAAAATACATCTACTGGCAGGTCTGGTTGGAAAGAAATAAGAGTGTCTTCAAGGATGAAAACATGACAACTAGCAGGGTCGTTATTCAAATCAGAGCTCAAGTCATAGAGTGCTTTAACTCCTGTAGATTTAAGATCCACTATCCTCAAACTCTGGATCAACAAGAACAAGAGTGGCTAGACAAGTTCAATTTACTGATCAAAGTTCAATCGTCTACTAGGCCAATATCAAATTGGTAGCTTCATATTCCTCCCTTCGCTTTTCAGACATGGTTGTTAACTCATAATGCTTACATCCTCTGTTTTGACAGAGCTTCTAAGGGAAACCTCGGGGTGGTAGGTGTGGGAGGGGTCATATTTGACCCTAGGGGAGAAATTGAGGTCAGATACGCATGGAGCTTAGGCATAGCCACCCATAACCAAGTCAAAGAGTACGCCCTTCTCCAAGGTGTTTTACCGACCAAAGAGAGACATATCCAACATCTCATCATTCTAGGAGATTCCTTGAACACAATCAAAAGGATGGTAAAAGGATCCATGCCAAGGGATGCCCAACCGGGAGAATAACGGATTGATTGATGTCCAAGCCAATTTGGCCACACTAGCACAAAAAGGAGTTATTAGTGTTAGTTCATCCCACCTCATTATCCCATAGTAAATGCAACTCACATCATAACACATGCGAACTAAATGGGTGGCACATTTGAGTAGGGAGATAGACGTCAGGGTGACAACACTTAATACATCCACACATGAGAATTCAAGGGGGGCTCAATATTTTATACTTCCCACATGTCCTTCACATGGTCGAGGTGGGATAATGCATATGATGTACAACAACTTCGTTAAGATGGAGGGGAAGCAGTTCGTGTAGGATGCAGTGAATGCGATGGTTTCAGTGTTCGTTGGATCGTTCGACCCAACTCGCCACTTGATTGTCATTATGGAGATTCGTGGTATGTAGCCAAAGCATGAGAGCCCTCTTTCCTTGCCCCTAAGCAACCCCCACGACGTGAATTTGGACGATTGGTTCATTAGTTTCGATCTATCAAGGAAGATTTTGGCCCTGCAAGCTCTTCTCGTTTGACATATTTCTGCTCTGATTTCCAGGGAGAGAATTGGGTTTGGGGAATTGCAGTTGTGCGCAGGTGCGTTCTACTCAGAGGACTTCCCTTTGTTCCCTCGGAACGAAATTACTCTAGGTCCTTGGTGTGTGCAGACTTCTGGCAATTTGGCCTTTGGCTCCCTTCTTGCTGCCCGTTCAGGAAATTCTAGAACGTGTCAATGACATAATCACATTGCCAAAAAGGAATTGCAGGCAAGGCATCTTGGCCTCCTTGGTGGGACTCAATAAGTTTCCCTCTTCTGCTTTGAAGTCTCCCCAATTAGACAAGGATATTCTTAGCCCAAATGTCCCATGGAAAAGATAAGGCTCTCGTGCCCTCTCAGGGTTAGGCAGAAAATATGAACGACCTTTGGCACTCCTTACAACACCTTCAAATTGTAGTCCAAGGCTTGTCTATGTAGGTAACATACATTATGGAAATTCTCATATAACATAGGACAACCATGAGATATCAACACGACGAAGTTGATGCAATCCGATCACAAGCGGAAGATTTGGAGGCCAAAAATGCACCAGCTCCCATGGCAATTGAGACAGTTCCAATAGCTAGTGGCTCCTCCCCTTTAGTGCAAAGTCCTCTTCCGGACCCGAATATCCCAACTCCTGACATGGACAAAGAAGATATGGATCCTCGTGCTCAACCCAATCCTGATATTTAATATTTTTCAAATATGTTTGCATTCCGGGTATTTTTTTCACAGTATACACAATCAAATTTTGTAATGCAAATACTCCTATCAAAGATCGAACTTATATTGAAATAGAGAGGATTAGTACAATGCTTGACAAGTAGTTTTTGCCTAACCTTTGGACACATTTTGGAACTCTATGTACCTCTCTATGTGCTTCCACCGCAAACCTTTTTGATTAATATAAAATCCACCAATTATTATTAAAAAAATATCATATTCTAATTATTTATATTTATATTTAATTTATAATTATTATTTTTACAATGCTATAATCAATATTAATATACATAGTTATACATTAATACTCTTTTTTAACTCAATCTTCAGACCTGAGCAAACATTCTTCTTTACACGATCATTTTAGAAAACGACATGTCATGGACCAACCAAACCATTCTTTACTATTATATGTTTGATGGTCTAATCTTTGCTTGGTAGTCGGTGTCCTTCACTTTTCATTCCAACCCAAAGATTGGAAGGCCTCGGCTGTCACGCAATCGTTACTTGTATTTTCACGCCCATTCTTTGAATTTTTTTAAAACATTGGTTAACGATCAAATCCATCATACCTATGTTATCTTAAGCGGGTGGGCCAAGTTATAGGTACATTAGGCATAATATCGGACCATTTTATGCTTTTATGTCCAAGTTATAGGTACATCAGGCAGAATAGACACTTCAAGTTCACAGAATAAAATACAGAGAAAGTTATATTTGTTTTCGGAGGACGACTGATCGCATGCTTTTCCAACGGTCGGATAATCAACAGAGTAGCAGCAGCTATAGCCATTGCTCTTCCTGTGCTAGTTTGAGGTTAGTATTTGTGCACATGCATTTATTTTCCCTCAGTATTGCATCTTATCAATCATAGAATCCTATGTTGCTTTCGTTGGGTTCACTACATGTTTTATGCATGTCTTATATGCTTATACAACTCAAGATCAATGCCGCTACTTAGACAACTGGGTTGGAGTCTGGACAGACCCTGTTGAGGTTTATGGTTAAGTTATCATATTGGGATTGGGTTTTCCGCTTTTTGAGATAAAGTGATCACTGCCTTTGCCTTTGGATGACTTTGACTGCATTGGACCCACTGATTTTGGATGTTGGCCCACTTGGGATCACGAGCATTGAAGTTTGAACCTTCTAGGTGCCCTGTTGGGGTCCGTTGGATCAGGACTTTTTTGACACAGTGCAATAAATAGGATCGTCCTGAATATGGTGTTGGAATCTCTGTATTTGGTTCGTAGCAAGGAAGTCGAGCTCACCGAGTCTCCATGGACTGAACGCTCTCTGTATTTTATTCTTAACAAGAGTTCTCTCTCATTCTTCTGTGGTTTCATGGTAAGGTTTGTATTTCAGTTATTCATGGCTACAGGTTTTATACGACTTCTCTCTTGTATGGGTATTGGTCTCAATCCATGTGTTCAAGTCAGTTGGCCATGTGATGTATTTAGTTTACTTGTTTATGGATAAATGCTTCTGGGCATTCCTCAGCGTACTTGTTTTAGAGGTGAAGGCYGGAAAAATGCACCTACAGATTGAGTTTCAGGTCACAGGGGAGCCACGTGGTGTGGAACACATCAATGATTGTATGATTCTTGAGTGTTCTTTTTTCAAGAAAAAAGTTGTAATATCTTTATTTCTRGATAAAATGATGACATTACATTTAGCAAGTGTCTAGAGCTGTTAGCAATCCTCAGAAATCGAAGTTCAAGTAAAAGCAGCATTACTGCCTCTGCWCAGCTATTACAAACATTCYGAAAGTTTGATTTTCATAAAATTGTATGCAACATCCATAATCTCYTWWARGAGAWTATAAACAATAAAGTCTAAAAGACCTTCACAAATTTTCCATCCAGAAACCAACAAACARTCTAGAAACAAACTAGAGAAGCCGTCGATGACTATACGAACAGCTGTCTAGTAGGAAAAATGGTGTTGACGCCATCCTTTACCTCAGTGATATTAAGTAATCCTGCTTGACTATCCACTACCTGTTTGGACAGTTCATCCACTAAGCCATCCAGTTCTCTAAAAAATGTGTGCAGGAACATGAGACAAACTTTGAGATCTGGGCCTTCACCTGCTCAATAAGATGGTCAAATCCAATTTTAACGTTCCTGATCTGTCCAGAAACCCATCCCGCGACAGGTCTGGAGTCCCCAAAGATCTGGAGATCTGAGATGCCATTGTCTGCAGTTATGCCAACCAAGATAAGACCTAAGTCATAGGGTTCGCCAAACCTAAAGCTTGAGGTTCGAAATTCGGTGAACCTCAAGGTTTGTCAAACCTAATGCCGAATCTGAACGAACTTGAATGCGTGCCCAAATTCGAACCTTAGAATGAATTTGAAGGAGAATTTTATTGAGGTTTGGGATGAGGTTTCATTAGGGTTCAATATATATAGCCGAACCTAAAGCCGAACCTCATCCGAACCTTATTGGAAAATTCGAACCCGAATCGAACCTAATCGTTGCCGAACCCGAACCATGTGACTTAGGATAAGACTGGCCTTTATCTCTGCCATATCATTACTCCTGTGAACCAAGGCCCATTGGCTTTATTGCTTGGTTTGATCATGCAAGTAACCTTAGGGCTTCGACAACCTTTGGTGGAGTACAAACTAGATCATCCTATCAATACAAAAGGTTTGAAGTGTCCCCATCTAATTTATCAGAGCAATAATGGACAATGAAAGATTTAATTGCCTCTTTGGTTGGGAGAAATAGGATACTCTGTAAGTTTCCACTTCTAATAATAGATTAATAGGAGACCAAGGTAATTTCATAGATTAATTGCATCTGGACTTTTATACTTTCCTTTAATAATGTTTGTTATTTCCGTATCTATCTCTCATCTTCTATTGTTATGAATTTGCTTTGGGTTTGAACCTAGTACTTCATGGCAATTATATTCCACAAACCACACAGACAAAGACTGCCATGTTGCGTCTTGTTAGCTCTTCGTTTCCCCTCTGATTTGAAAACTCAGTGTAGTTTACTGTTTAATACAAAAGGTTTGATGTGTCCCCATCTAATTATCAAAGAAATCATGGACGATGGTAGATTGTATTTACCTCTTTGGGAGAAATAGGATACTTTGTAAGTTTGCACTTCTAATACTAGATTAATAGGAGACTAAGTAATTTCATAGATTAATTGCATCTAGACTTTTATATTTTCCTCTCATAATATTTGGTTATTTCCAAAGCTATGTTTCATCTTCTATTCTTTTGAATTTGCTTTGGGTTTGAACCTAGTACTTCCTGGCAATTATACTCTGCAAACCACACAGACAAAGACTGCCATGTTGATTCTTGTTAGCTCTTCGTTTCACCTCTGATATGAAAACATGGTGTAGTTTAAACTTTCCTAAGATGCTGGGCAGATCAGTTGTGGAGAAAATGCAACAATTATGTTGAAAAATTCGCAACCAGATCATTTTCTTTGTATGTGGACATACTTGTTTGAATCAGTTGAATGACCAATAGTCAACTTTCAAATCTTATTCCATGTAGATTTTAACTGGTTTCTGGTTGTAGAAATAACATCTGTTTCATTCTAATAAACACTAAATTTGATAGATAATTTGCATTGGATTTGCTTCCCTCACACTCTCATTCGATTTTTCCCTGTTAATGGATTTTTTCTCTTGCTATATAAGTTCTGAAGAAGTTTTAGACAGTTTTCCATTGAATGATATTTTGGCAAAGGAGAATGCAACTGTAATGGTGCATGCAAGACAATTCTTATCAGATCTTGATGGCCATATCGATAATCTGATCAGATTATATTATTCCTCATTCATTATCAAGTTTTACCTTTGTCTTTACATTTTCACCCAAGGTTACAATACCCCAAGTTTTGCACTACTGATCAAGAAACAAACAAAAAGTGGTAAATAAGATGCAGGTTGTTGTTTTGATCTGGCCACTTAATCGCCCCTTGGATATGCAGATGACCGTGTGTATTTGCATTTGCAACAGTGGTCAGCCTATCCTAAGAAATAAAGGTGCAAACTGCTTCTTGCTTCGTAAGATTGATTCCTTGCTCTTTTTTATCAAATGCTATTATCAGATATGTTAGATTTTGTAGCTCGGTTGGTGTCTCAGCTATGCCTATGTGTCCTAGGCTAGCTGATGGACACTTAAATTCACCCAGATTAGCCTTATTATCTCAGCCTAACTCTAACTTAGGCTTCCAGCAAAATTTCTGCTGTTGAGTGGATTGTGGGGCCTAGAGAGAGAGGGGGTGCACTAGTTGAGTGGTTGGTGGGTCCCTAGCTAGTGGGGTGCACCTCATGAGCCTTTTGAGTTGGCTGTGGGGTCCAGCCAAGGGGGTGCACCTCCTTGAGGCCTTGGAAGCTGAATTGGCACACAATTCAAAGCAAGGAAGGTGGCTGCTAGGGAGATAAAAGGAGGCTGAGGGTGAGAGGACATACACATTACTCATTTGTGTGATTGCAAGTGGGTTGAAGGAGTGGGATTAAGGTTGAGGAAGGAGGGCGACTGGCTGAGTGGTTTGTGCAGCTAGTTGAGGAGTGATTTCAGGGTATCTAGGGCAGCTTACAGAGGCTGATTTTTTGCAGTAGTAGAGGCTACATCTGCTGGAGTATATTGGGCTATTTCAGGCCGTATTTTTCAGCAAGCAAAATGGCATTTCTGTGCAGGCCATACAACAGCCAACAGAAGCTGAAATACTCAGGCCATACCAGAAGGAGGGACTCCCAGCAGGCCGTACAACAGTGATTGCTGGGCTGTACAGAAGAAGAAAGAGGCCAAGATCAGCAGGCCGTACAACTGGATTAGCTGGGCCATACAACTGATAGAGAGGGATGATTCTTTCTGTAAGATTTACTGAAAATATCTGTTGCTGTAACCTTTCTCTGAAGCCTCAATAAAAGCCCTCCTTTGCTGGTTTTCCCCACAATGGGGTTTCCAGGGTACATTTGGTGTCCTTATGTATTTTTTGTTCTTGGTTCTGTG
>SNQJ01S0038525.1:24880-35699 GCA_010110895.2 Picea sitchensis
GCACGCATGTCCCTGTCCACTATCATTTCTTCCCCCCTCTCATATCTTGACATTTGTCTTCCACTTCCACTCCATGTCACCTCCACTATGTTTTCATGTACCCCCTTACCAATCACACCCCTCTTCCCCCATGTCCTTTCCCTTTTCCACTTCACCCCTACACCTTTACACCTCAACTCTCATGTACTGGCGTCCACACATTCCCAGTCATCACTCTTCCAACTGCATAATTCCATAGGGCCACAGATCACTCGTTGTTATCTGTCGGTTTACACCAATTATCTCACCAACTCCCCATTGTCATCGTCCATGTCTTCTTGTCAGTGTTCACTACAA
The DNA here is from genome assembly GCA_010110895.2 of Picea sitchensis. NCBI lineage: Eukaryota > Viridiplantae > Streptophyta > Pinopsida > Pinales > Pinaceae > Picea > Picea sitchensis. The sequence goes on from SNQJ01S0038525.1 coordinate 25,217, forward strand.
ACGCCCAAGTGGCAAAGTTTTAGAGTGTGGACAACACGTTTTCCAAGTGCCGAGTTGACTCAGGCCCCATCCTGATCCCAATAAATATAGTTAATGAAGTAGGAGGAGGTGGTTGAAACATCGTCTCCCCCATAAATGGAAATCCAGAAAGGACCGACAGATTTGAGCTCGCGTCTGACAGGGAACTGCATGAGAAATCTAACAAAGAAGGTTCAGACGTAAGAGCTCACGTCTGATAGGGGACTGCATGCTCAGTCTGCCAAGAAGACACAAACGTAAAGCCTTGAATGCAGTGGCTTGATTACTCCTTTGGTGGTGGTAGTCACTCCTAAGTAAAAATGTGTATTTTTGATATTTTGTTAAGGTCGATGGTTGAGCAAGGCTCTCGTATTGTAAAAATTTTATGAAGCATTGGTTCTTTGGTTATGTATTTTGATTTGAGAATTCCTATTTAATCTAATTCATCTTCCTCTTTTATCTTCTTCACCTCTTATACTGAAGTATCCATGATTGAAGGATTCACATGGATTGTTTTAACTGTGTTGTGATGTATGTTTGATTATAGTCCTATTTTAACGTTCTTTAGTTTCCTGAAACTTTGAATCCAAGAGAATCTTGTATTTGAAGTCTTGTACCTAATGTCCATAGTACACCTCTAATTTATCCTCACCATTTTTCCTCCTATTCACCTTTACTAGAAATTATTGACTGAAGTTGATCAAGACCTCAACTGCGTGTGCATGTTGGTCCAGTTTTCTGAGTTAAAATGATAGTATCTTGAGTTTGTGCCCATTTGACCTCTTTAAATCCTTTATTGTGACATATAACCTGATTGGTACTAGGCTTACCTTCAATGCAATCTTAAGGTAACTTCTAGTGCTAACATTTCTAGGGCCGTTGTCGGGGAACGAATTGAATACATTTCCCTGGGATTGAACGACAAAGAATTTATGATTATGAAGGTGCATCAGATATCAGTACCATTGAAGATTGCAACTTGCACCTAGAAAATCCACTGTTTTAGTGGTGGCTTCGAAAGGTAGACACACGAGGTCTACTCCACAGCTTCCTCTAGCAACACCTGAAGTTGACCCAAATAAAATTATCAAAAAAATAAAGATCCCTCGAGAAGGTACTTCAACTGTTGTACCAGGTATTTCTGGTGATTTTCATAATCCTTCTTTAGAAACTCCAATATCTACTTCTCATTCTCCTATTATACCATATGTTGGAGTTTCCAGAAATTTAAGTTTTGGGAGTTTTTCTGCTCATTTCTCCCCTCCTAGTCTCGGTTTGGAAAGCTTTGACATCCTTGTTTCCCCTGAAGTTATACTGTGGTTTAAACCCAGAACCTCAGAAGACTTTCCTACTCCGTGCTTTCCTACTCCTCCTCCTATTAGAATCGTTGTATTTATAGAATGGGAAACCTTTGTTCCCTCAATCCCTATAGCATGTTATCTTAATCCTCAGTTGTTGCCCCTTTCTCTCAGAAACAAAGTCCCAGTCTCCCTCGTTCAAGCTCTATCTCCTCCCGGTTCTCCTCCAGTTCACATCCCTACAGCAGGTGCTAATCCCCCTAGGAACAGAATGGATGCCATAGTGGTTGCTAGATACACCCCTCTTGTTTTACCTCATCCTCTGAATGCTCTCCCAGTTGGTGGCTACCTTAAGAATTTGCCTAAGTTTACAAGTGAGGGAGACACAACTGCAAAAGAGCACCTTGTAGCATTTTATAGTTATGCAGATAATTATGTCATTGTAGATGAAGATGTATGGATGATAATTTTTGTTCATAGCCTTGATGGAGAGGCTAGGAAGTGGTTTAGGGCCTTGGATCCTGGATGTATTGATGGGATTGAAGCCCTATATGATGCATTCTTAAGACATTGGGGGGATAAAAAATATTTCCTTTACTATATTATAGAGTTTGGATCACTCAAGAAAGGAAAAGGGGAATCTATTTCTGACTTTTCAAAGAGGTTTAGTAAAATGTATAATAAGATTCCTGTTGATATTAAACCTATAGAAACCTCTGCCAAAATTACTTATTCTAGTTCTTTCAACCCTGATTTCTACCTCCTGTTAAGAGAAAGAAGAGCCACTTCCTTGTCTCATATTCCAGATGCATCCCTAGAGGTGGAGTCCAATATATTGGCAGTTGACAAGCTTAGGAGTAAGGTTTATAGAGAAATAAAATGTAGGACTGAAGCTTCTACCCATGGTTCCTCTGCTACCCCCCCTCAAATGGATGAAGTAACCAAGTTACTAAAATCACTTTCTGCTAGAATGGAAATGTTGTAATAGGAAGGAAAGAAGAGCTACAATAGTCCTCGTAATGTTGAAAATAGGCGTAACTTCAGAAGACCAAGTAACACCCCTCAGATTATCCAAAGAGATCAAAGAAGCAGGGATAGGTATGATCAGAGAATCCAAGATCCTCTCCAAAATAACCTTGTTACTAATGAAGAAGGAGAGGAAGAAGAGGTTGATCCTGAAATCCATTTTCTTGGAGACACCTTCTCATTTTCCCATTTAACCCAATCTGCATACGAGGAGTCTCTCATGGAAAGCCAGCTAAATGAGCTAAGTAAGGGGGAGAAGACCGATAACAGTCCCAATAAATACAACCTCGGGTCTAAAAAGAAGGAAGGGAAGTCTGACATTCTTGATCATCCTACCAAGTAGAGAAGCCTGCTAAAGATGTAGTAGACAAAAGAAGAGGTAAGAAAGCACAGAACCCCCCACCAATGGTCAAAAGCCCTGTCCCAGAAGTGAAGTAGATTTTAAATCTTCCTTCCTCTTTTATCTTTGAGCATGAGATTCAAAAGATTAGGATCCCTGTACCTTTTTTGGAATTGATAAAAAATGCAGAATTTAAACAATATCTTTCGAAAATGTTGCAGCCCGAACCCTCCTCAAATGCCACTAATTCAATAAATCTCCAAGATGAAAAGCCAACAGTCATCTTAGGTCCTTTGGTATAATATAGAGATGATTCATCCCCTCCCTTCTATACATCACCGAACATACATGATAAGGTGTTGCATAAATGTTTGATGGACTCAGGGGCATCTCATAATCTCATGCCCAAAACTGTCATGGATGAACTTGGATTAGAAATCACAAAGACTTACCATGACTTATACTCTTTTGAATCTAGGAAAGTGAAATTTCTTGGGGTCATTAAATATCTGGTTGTGACCTTGTTTCAGTTTCCCATGAAAAGTGTGGTCATGGATATCATGGTGGCTGATGTTCCCCCCAAGTTTGGCTTGCTTTTGTCAAGATATTGGATAAAGAGACTCAGGGGAACCTTGCAGATGGACCTCACATATGCTACCACTCCCGTGTTTGGGGGGGGATCATAGAAGACTGTACAGGGAAGCTCATTTGGCCTACATTATTAGTGACGAAGAAAACCCCACCAACCATCCTATTTTTTCACTTGACACTGATTTGGGATCTAGTTTATTGCAGCTCACTGATGCTCCTGAACTCCTCTTGAAATCAGAAAATGGCCCATTACTTTTTGTGAAGAATCTCCTCCAATCACCTTTGTTTGGAAGATTTTATTTGATGGAGCCTCTTCTAGGGAAGGTGCTGGTGTTGGATTGGTATTTGTTTCACCTACTCAAGAGACTATAGCTTTGTCCTACAAGTGAGAATTCGAAGTTACCAATAATGTGGCGCAGTATGAAGCTCTTGTTTTAGGTTTGAGGGTTGAAAAAGACATGCGGATTAAAGAGATATCAGTGTTTGGGGCTGTTGAATTAATTGTCAATCAGATCAAAAATATTTATCAAGCTAAGCACCCTAGGCTAAGAAATTATAGAAATGAAGTGTGGGACCTGATTGATAGTTTTTTCTTAGCTTTCAACATTTCATTTATTCCAAGAGAAGAAAACAACATAGTTGATTCTTTGGTTGTTTCAGCAAGTAATTTCAGAGTCCCTTTGCCACCTAAGCTCAAGTATGATGTAGAAGTGAAATATAGACCCTCTATACCTGACAATGTCAAGCATTGGAAAGTGTTTGAGGATGATATTGAGATCAAAATATTCCTTGAGACTGTTGATGAGTTTTTTTCATTGCATATTGATCAAGATCATGATTCTAAAAGTAATCCTCATGCTGATGTTTTTCTGAACAAAATTGATAATCATCATATTGTTCAATTCTCTAGCAATCATATTCCAAAGGGACTAGTTCCTTTGGAAAGACTATTTGACTTGAATGATGTGGCAGTAAAGGGTAAAAGTGAAGTTGATGATGTTGATGTAACTGAGTGCAATATTGGTACAAAGAAACATCCAAAATTTGTCAAGTTGTCAAGCAGTCTGTCAAGGGAACAAAGGGTTGAATATGTAGAATTGTTAAAAACGTTTGATGATGTGTTTTCCTAGACATACGAAGAACTCAGAACATATGATACGAGTATCATTGAACATAAGATCCCACTAAAGGAAGAGGCCAAACCATTTAGGCATAAACTGAGACAAATAAATCCTATGTTGTTGCCTATTATGGAGAAAGAGGTGAAAAATCTTTTGGATGCCAAGATTATCATTCCTTTGAGATATTCTAAATGGGTAGCCAACCTGGTCTCGGTGAGAAAGAAGAATGGAGAAATCAGACTTTGTGTCGATTTCTGGAACCTGAACAGAAGCTCTAAGAAGGATAATTACCCCTTACCAAATATGGAGCACATATTGCAAAGGGTGACAAGTGCATCTAGGATTTCCATGATTGACGACTTTTTTGGCTACAATCAGATCTATGTCTTGCTTGAAGACAGAGAGAAGACAACATTCACTACTCCCTACGGTACATTCGTGTACGCTAATATTCCCTTTGGATTGATGAACGTAGGGGAAACCTTCCACCGAGCTATGGATATTTCCTTCATTGGAGAAAAACATAGATTTTTGGTCATCTATATTGATGACATCATGGTATTTTCTAGGTCTGATAAAGAGCATTGTTATCATCTAAGAAATTTCTTCTTGAAATGCATAAAATTTGGTCTCTCCTTAAATCCCAAGAATTCTTTATTTTCCATGCAAAAGGGAAAATTATTGGGAAACATATTATCAGCTAAGGGGGTAAGGATTGATCCCAGCAGGGTGGCAACCATCCAAACTTTGTCACTCCCTAGGTACAAGAAAGAAGTTCAGTCTTTCTTAGGGAAAATTATTTTTCTGAGAAGGTTTGTTTCTAATTTTGTTGAACTGGTAAAGCATATTACATCCATGTTGAGGAAAGGGAATGAAATCAAATGGACTGTTGAATCTCATAATTATTTCGATCAAATAAAGAAGGCCTTGACTGAAGCACCTGTGCTCATCAGTCCTGATTACTCCAAGGATTTTCTGATTTTTTCTTTCACTTCATCTGACACAGTAGAAGCTCTTTTATTGCAGAAGAATGTTGAAGGATTGGAGCAGCCCATTGCCTTTTTAAGTAGGGCATTGAGAGATGCAGAGATGAAATATGATATCATGGAAAATAAGGCCGATGCTTTGGTTAAAGCCCTCAAGTCTTTCAAGGTCTATGTTATGAATTCAAAACTCATTGCATATGTTCCTTCAGCTTCTGTAAAGTAAATTCTCAGTCATCCTGACATAGACGGAAGAAGGAACAAGTGGATTTCCAAAATCCTTGAATTTGATCTTGAAATAAAGCCCACCAAATTGGTTAAAGGCCAAGGTTTAGCTAGGTTGTTGGTTGAATCTAATTGCAAAGATTTGGGGGTTAATTTCATCAACACTTGCTCAGAAAATCAGCAAGTTGACTTGTCTGATAAATATTCTCAAGTCAGCCCTACATTGGAAGGATGTGCTTGGTACAAGGACATTATATTTTTTCTACAAAAGTTGCAGCCTTCTGATGGTATGGGGAAAAACAAGGTGAGAGAATTGAAGATTAAATCAATTAGATATTGTCTTATTGATCAAGTCATGTACTAGAAAGACCCTATGGGAGTGCTTTTGAGATTTTTAGACCCACAAGAGGCCCAAAATATTATGTTGGATTTTGATGACAGTCTATGTGGGGAACATTACTTCTGGAGAACCACATCCTATAAAATTCTCAGGGATAGATATTTTTGGCCTAGTCTATTCACTAATGTTTTTGCAAAGATCAGGGCTTGTGTTAAGTGTCAAAAATTCTCTGGAAAGCAGTAACTCAAGTCTTTTCCATTGAAGCATGTGGTAGCTTCAGGACCCTTCAATAGTGGGGCCTAGATTTTATTGTGGAAATTCATCCTGCTTCAAGTGGTCATCAGAGGTGGATCTTGGCTGCCACAGATTACTCTACCAAGTGGATAAAGGCCATCCCCATAAGGAGTGATTCCCACAAGGTAATCATTGGCTTTCTTGAGAATATTATGGCAAGATTTGGTTATCCTGTCACTGATAATGCTGCATATTTCAAAGTTGAACCATTAATCTAGTTTTGTGAACAGTTTGGAATCGCATTGATTCACTCTACTCCTTACTACCCCCAAGGTAATGAATTGGTAGAGTCCTCTAACAAGATTCTTATAAAGATAATTAAAAGATTGTTAGAGGACAACAATAACGCATGGGATTCAAAGCTCAAATTTTCTTTGTGGGTTGATAGAGTGACAACAAAAAGGTCTCTTGGTGTCTCCCCTTTTTAGCTTGTGTATGGAGTTGAGGCCATATTTCCTTCTCAACTCACCTTGCATGTGGAAAAAATATTCCAAGACTACCAAGGAGAACCTGATGATATGATCAGAAGAATACAGCAGCTGGTAGAAGTGCAGTAGACTAGAGATCAGTTGTTGGACAAAGCACATCAACATCAACAGAAGATCAAGCAGGCCTTTGACAGGAAGGTAAGGAAAGAGGATTTCCAGCTGGGAGATCTAGTACTTAAATGGGATGCTCCCAAGAAGGACAAAGGTAAGCACGGTAAATTTGAAGCCTTGTGGATTGGACTATTCAAAATATCTGAGATATTTCCAAATAATACTTACAGGTTGCAGGATTTGGAGGACACTGAAGTTTTTGGTGGCCCTGTAAATGGGCATTTTCTGAAAAAGTTCTTTGTTTGAGCCATGAGTGGTTTCTTCATGCCATTGTAAATATCATTCTCCTTTTGTTATAATAGCTGACCCCATATCCCTAAGATAAGGCACTGAAACTATTGAGGTTCTTAGAGCCTCGCAGAGAGGTCTCTATCCCCCATGGAGCCTAATGTTAGTACAAATTTTTGATAGAAGGGCGTTTTTCCCTTAGGAAATAACCCCTTGGTAAAAAAAAAATGTAAGAAAAGGGTCCTAGCATGACCCACTTTTGTTCTTTATCCTAAGTTTTTGATGCTTTGGCACATTGTGTTAAGTGGTGTGCTCAGATCTATGATCCATAGCCAATATCGAACCCCCACCCCCACCCGACCTTCTACCTTTAATGGGGGGGGGAATCTGAGTTGGTTAATTTCTGGCGCGAGCCCCCCACAGACGTGTCTTCTCCACAGAAACTTGGACCCCCCTCCCCCCCGATTTAACCACCTTATTGCCTCCCAATACCGCCCGTTCTCCTGCCAACACCTGTATTCCACTCGCCCAACTGCACGCCTGTTCCTGTCCACTGTCATTTCTTCCCCCCTCTCATCTCTCGACATATGTCTTCCACTTCCACTCCATGTCACCTCCACTATGTTTTCATGTACCCCCTGACCAATCACACCCCTCTTCCCCCATGTCCTTTCCCTTTTCCACATCACCCTTGCACCTTTACACCTCAACTCTCATGTACTGGTGCCCACACAATCCTAGTCATCGCTCTTCCAACTGCATCATTCCATAGGGATGTAGATCACTTGATGTTTCATGTTGCTTTATGCCAATCATCTCACTAGCTCCCCATCGTGAGTGTCCATCTCCACCTATCATTTTTCCCTGCAAATGTCCAAGCGAAGATCCAAATGGAAGAGTTTTAGAGTGCGGCCAACACATTTTCTAGGTGTCAAGTTGACTCAGGCCTCATCCTGATCCCAATAAAGACAATTTATGAAGTAGGAGAAGGTGGTTGAAACATCATCTCCCCCTATAAATGGAAATATAGAAAGGATCGACATATCTAAGCTCGCATCCGACAGGGAACTACATGCGCAGTCTGACAAAGAAGGTTCATACGTAAGAGCTCGTGTCTGACAAGGGACTGCATGCTCAGTCTGCCAAGAAGGCTCAAACATAAAGCCTTGAATGCAGTATCTCGATCACTCCTCTAGTGGTGGTAGCCACTCCTAACTATAAATGTGTATTTTTGATATTTTTTTAAGGTCGATGGTTTAACAAGGCCCCCGCATTGTAAAGTTTTGATGAAGCATTGGTTCTCTAGTTATGTATTTTGATTTGAGACTTCTTGTTTAATCTAAGTCATCTTCCTCTTTCATATTATTTTCCTCTGATATTGAAGTATCCATGATTGAATAATTCACATGGATTGTTTTAACTGTGTTGTGATGTATGTTTGATTACAGTCTTGTTTTAACGTTCTTCAGTTTCCTGAAACTTTGAATCCAAGAGGATCTTGTATTTGAAGTTTTTCTTCCTTAGGCTGCTAGAAGACCTGATGTCCATACCAGACCTCTACTTTCTCCTCACCATTTTTCCTCCTATTCACCTTTAGTACAACTTACTGACTGAATTTGATCAAGACCTCAACTGCTTGTGCATGCTGGTCCAATTTTCTGAATCAAAACTATTGGATTACTGAGAGGGGGGTTGAATCAATAATAGTGCAATAGTAACCCTTTTTCTCCAAATTAATCCAATTGTTATATCAATGTAGTATTATTATCCAATAATGAGCAATAAGAAATGATCAATCACACACATACATAGTACACCAGTGTTTTACGTGGAAACCCAAATCAGGAGAAAACCACGGAATTCTTTTTCTTATATGTCTTGAAGAATCGCATTCATTGGAAGCACCAACTTCCTTTGTTTTCCAACTACAACTAAAAGGAGGCTTCAACCCCCTAGTTTCTCAGGCTACAACTTAAGGGAAGCTCCAACTCCCCAATTCTTTGGCTACAATAAGAAGGAGGCTATAACCCCCTATGTTCTCTGGCTACAACCAGAAGGTGGATACAACCACCTGTCCTAGCCCCATCCAACCGCCCTAAAGTATGAGTAGAATGATGGAATCACTGTCAACCTGTCACTGTGAGATATACTATTGTAAAACTGTATCAACCTGCACCTGAACTGAACATGTATCTACAAAAATACAACAGGTACACGACCTATAGTGTTGCAGCCCGCGTATGTATGCGCTCTATATGTTATGCAGCCCACGTATGTATGCTACCAAACTGTTATGCAACATGTGTATGCCTTTTGAAAAATAGGGTTTCCTTTTCTTGAAAACTTCTGACCTTATGTAACTTCTTTCACATAGATTTGTAACCTGTCAGTATATCCAGACTGTAACTGTACCCTGTGCATACATCCTCATATATAACCTTTACTCAAGGCAAGTATGTCTCTCTCTAGTCATGTTTCATATAGGTGTGTGTAATCACAAACAAGTATAATATCCCTCACATGATCTAAGTCATCAAACCCTTTCTGATATTTATCCTCTCAATACATCAACTACTACACAAATACAATCTCTCAACCATGTACCATAAAACCCCTTAGCCATATGCCAATAAATACAAGATTTTCCTCACAAGAAGTATCAATGATGAACATACCAGCACTGTAATTCTCTAGATCTAACTTATGAAGAAGATCGCATGTAGCCACTAGTCTCTCTAGGGAGAATCATCAATTCTTAATTGCCATTCCTCATGGATACATCAAAATACAACTATTCATAGAAATAAGACATACCTTTTGAACCAATGGATGGATCTGATGTATCTGAGAACTTAGAATATTTTGTTTCATATCTTCTACTAGTATAACATTTTCTACCTTTTCGTTCTTGTTCCCAATTTGGACTGTGCCTTTTCCAATGATTTTGGATGAATCATCATTTCCGAAGGAGACTGATCCATCTCTTTGTTTTCAAAATGTAAGAAACTTGTCTCTATCACCTGTCATGTGTTTTGAACACCCACTGTCAACATACCAACCACATTTCTTATGCTCATCTTGTAGAGTGAGTGTGCATTCTTCATTGCTATATTGATCTTGCTTTCTTATCCATGTCCTTTTCTGTGGTTCCTGTTTGTGACTATTGTTATTCTATTGAGGTTCTTTAGGAAGGACTGTGATTCTGAAATCTTTGGCCATATGTCCAAAATTGTTACATTTGTAACATTCCACTTGAGTGCTCAAAGATTCAAACCAGTTGTAACTTCTTCTCTGCGTTTCACTAGGCCTTCTTGGATAACCCCTTTATGTATGACTCTCTAAGTGGTTATTGTTCTTGTTGTTAGCTCTGCAATTCACATATTTATGTCCAAAATTATTACATGCATAACATAAACCAAA
>SNQJ01S0038525.1:35749-49344 GCA_010110895.2 Picea sitchensis
AATCTTCTCGGCGGAGGAGTGTCCCTGTAATCTTCCTTGTATATCTTCCTATCCCCTTTGATTGTTTCTACATATGTTTCTTGCTCTGTTATTTTTGAGCTTGATTCATTTTTTGTCTGATTGTATCCAAGTCCGGTCTTGTCAAAATTAGATTTTTGACTGTTGATAATGTCATCCAAAACTTTTGAGCTATTCTGCATATTTTTATTTTGAATATCCTTTCTTAATGTGACAATCTTTGCTTCCAAGTTTCTAATGATCCTGTCCTTTTCTTCTAATTGTACTTTGAGTGCTTCTTCAATTCTTTTATCTTATTCTATTTGAACCTTCAATTTTGTGATCATTTTTTCTAGTTCTTGAGTGTCTTCTTTCTTGTCTAGTTATGCTTGTAGTTTCTTGTTTTTCTTCTTTTCTCTTCTGATAACTTCTATGGCACACATTAATTATTCTCGAAAGTCAACTTTTGCCTCTTCAATTTCTTCATATCCTTCTTTGGCTTCTTCATATTCTTCTTCAGAGTCTTCTTTATCAGATTCTTCTACTTCCATGAATATAACTCTTCCTGTCTCACTATCACTGACTTCATCTTCATCTGATGATGAGGTGTCTTCTTTGGTGCATAAGCTTTTCTTGAAAACTTTTTTTGTAGTTCTTTTTCCTTTGTATGTTTGTTTTCCTTTTGAGTAACCTTCATCATTTCTATTTTTCTTATGACATTTGTTAGCAAAATGATCAATACCATCACAATTAAAACAAATTAAAGGAAGCTTACCTCTATGCCTACCGTCGGTTCCCTTGTGATCCGTCAGGATTTTTCGAAATGACTATGGTTGAGTTATTATTTGCATGCATTAAATGACCATTGGGAAACTTAATGAAAGAGCGAGAAAAACAAGTGAATTATACAGCCATTAACATAATTTCAAATCTGAAATGCAATGTAAACAGCAAACCATAATGCACAAGTTTGATAACGGAGTTCGGCAAATTTGCCTACGTCTCCGGGCCTTTTCTCTATGAGGGAGGCTTCTTGATTTATTTTAGAAAGCTTATTAGTACATCTTAACATTTCCTATTGGATCCTAGACTGATCTGGTCTTGTTCGCCATGATCTCTAGAATCTTGTACAACTTACGGCACCTGAAATGGATGTCCCGAGCTCTCAGAAATCGTCCGACAGCATCTCTACCTCAACAGCTTCCTTGCCTCAAACTGGCTTAGACCTGGCTTTGCCTCAGCATCTCTACTCTCCAAAACCGTCCAAAAGCTCTCCAAAGGCTTCAAACTCTGACCAAATGGCCTCAACATAGCCTTGGTTAAATAGTTGGGAAAAGTTGGTTTCAATCTCCAACTTCCTCCCAAGAATTAGGCTTTAAAAATGTCTAATAACCCCCAATTACATTAATAAAGGGTTAAATTACATTAATAAACCAAAAATTGGTTTAATAACCACTTTCAAACTATATAAAATGGTTAAATATGGGCCTAGCCCCCTCCGTTGGACGCGCGCCCCTTTTTAATGGTCATATGGCTCTACATGACCGAGCGCTAGCCCAAAGGGCTAGCGTTGGCCCCAACTGCATGCGCTAACTCTTGGTCATATGGCAATGGTTTAAAAAAAAAATCGTGGCCTAACGTTAAACCACCCCGCCAACTGCATAACCGTTAACACCCGTGCTCCCATATGCTCTCCCGCCGGTGGTCCTGTCGTGCGGCCATGTGCGTCGAGGGCTGGGGCCAAGCCCCAGCCCTTTTATCCGCGGGCAAACCTTACCACCCAACTCAAATAGCCAAACACCCGCATCATAAACAAGAAATAACGCGCAGTATGGTGGTTGGTCGGACTTTCATAAGGCGTAGAAGGAGGAGGAGGTCCGGGGTTCGAATCCCCCGGGCCCAAATAATTTTTAACATAGCCGTCATTGGCTAAACCCGGGGTGCCACGTGGCAGCCTGTGATTGGGCCACGTGGCACCCTTACATCCAACCGATGCATGCCATGTGTCGACTGATGATTTGTCCACGTCAACCAATCAGAATTTGCCGCGTCTCCATCATTGATTCGCCCACGTCATCTACCACGTCATCTGGCCACGTCGGAAGTCGTACGCCCAGTCAGCACTGCCACGTCATCCGCTGACGTCATCTGTGCCACGTGTCACCCTTCCAGTGGTGACACGTGTCACTCCAGGATTGGTCCAAATGCACGCCGAAAATGCCAAATCATCATGACACGTGTCGCCTTCCAGTGCTGCCACGTGTCCTGTACGGAACCTGCCACGTGTCGTCCCCTGGTGCTGCCACGTGTCACCTGTACGGACGTTCCACGTGTCGCACGTGTGAACATGCCACGTCAGCATCCGTACGGACTGTATGGACTACACAGTCAGCAAAGTCAAAAATTTTGCATGTTTGGCTCGGCGGACAGAATGCGATTTCTTCTTCATACGGACTCTGTTTGCGATAAAAATTATACCACCGGAATCAGGAAGACGAGCCTGACGCAATGGTGTTGGTTTCGTCGGATTCCGAGCACTTTCATTTTTGAGCATTTTTCATGCCCTGTCAGTCTTGTGAATCCGATTTCGGATCACCTTGTTCAGTCTTTTGACGAAGTTGGCCACTTCTTCATCATCTTCTGAGACGTCACTATTGTTGTTATATTCTTCTTGTTTCTTTTTCTTTTATATTTTGGATGCTTTGAAGGCTACTTATTTTACATATGGATTTTCCTGTTCAGTTCTCATTTCATATGCTGTGAAGATTCCATGCTTATTGAGTTTAGATCCAATCTTTCTTCTAGTGATAATATCTTAGGTTTAAATCTCATAGGAAGAGATCTTAGTACCTTTTGAACAATTACAGATTCTTCAATTTCTTCTCCAAATCCTATGATTGCATTCACTATTTCATCGACTCATAAGAAGTAGGTTGCAATATTCTCATCTTCCTTCATTTTTAGTTTTTTGAACTGACCCCTGTAAGTTTGAAGCTTTGCTTCTTTGACTTTTCTATCTCCTTCATAAATATTTCGAAGCTTTTCCCAAATCTCTTTAGCGGATTTACAATGTCCAACTTTGGTGAATATTGTATCACTGAGACCATTCAAAAGTGTATTTGTGGCTTTGGAATTATTCTCACCGAGTTTCACTGCTTTGTCATTATTTGGTGGAACTGTTGGTGTTGTGTATCCATATACAATTGATTTCCAAACTTGAAATCCATGTGCCTGTATATATGTCTTCATCCTTATGCTCCAAAAAAAATAATTTTTTCCATCAAACTGTGGTATTCAATTTTTATACAAGTTGGTACTCTCCATGATCTACATTTCAGTGGTTAAACTAATTTTTGAAGGAACCTGCTCTGATACCAATTGTTATATTACTGAGAGGGGGGTGAATCAGTAATAGTGCAATAGTAATCATTTTTCTCCAAATTAATCCAATTGTTATATCAATGTAGTATTATTATCCAATAATGAGTGTTACAAGGGAAAACCTCTCTATGGCCAAGGTTAAACCACAACAGACAGGTATGATTGCATAAATCAACTCAATTCCAACATATGCTATATAGACTAATGTGCAATATAAGAAAGAGGCCTACTACGATCCAATGTTTGATGATGTTCTACCGTTGAGCACTTTGACCTAAAGCTTTATACCTGTAAGAAGTTCTCGACAAGAAAGTCGAGCAAGTACATAGTGACGATATAAAAGGGGTTAGCACTTCAGATAGCATAATCCATTAATAAACATTACAAACATGCCCATGGATAATAATCATATATTTGTAAGATACCAATAGGATGGGAAAGGAGTATTTTTATTAATAATTGATCAGCAGAAGTGACAACATTACAGACTTCTGTGTCAGCACAGTTCGAAACCAAGAAACCAAGTTCCTTCCAACTGGGTCTCCACCACTTCAATCCTCCACCAAAGGCAAGATCATAGGAAAGAGGCAATGAGGTCCTCTCAACAATAGGGAAATAGATTGGGGGTTGAACACTGTGTTCAAACTTGAGGGACAAAGGGATGCAGACTCAATATGAAGTAATTTCTCCAGAGTAACTTTGCTCTCAAAGTTGAATGTTTTCTCCTCTTTTCCATAGCTCGAAATTGTGCTCTTATAGCCTTTTGAATGCAACTAAAGGGCCGAGTTGGAACGTTTCCAGTATATGGAAGGCCAAGGATAAGAGATCTTATATCATGACATGGAAAGCTGACCTCATTTTGTATTTTATGGCACAAATATTGATGTGCATGGGTTGTAGTGGATCAGCCAGCGTATACGCATCTTGCATAACATATAGGGAGCGCATATGTGGAAAAATGTATATTTTTAGATTTGGATTCATCAAAGAGGGATGATAAGTCTGCATAGGGAAATGGAAAAAGGCCCTATGTGAAAGATAGGAATGGTGAGGAAACTCTTGCTATAACAATGAGAAATAAGAAATGAGCAATCACACACATACACAATACACCAATGTTTTACGTGGAAACCCAAATTGGGAGAAAACCACAGAATTGTTTTTCTTATATGTCTTGAAGAATTACATTCATTGGAAGCACCAACTTCCTTTGTTTTCCAGCTGCAACTGGAAGGAGGCTTCAACTCCCTATTTTCTCAAGCTACAACCTGAGGGAAGCTCCAACTCCCCAATTCTCTGGCTACAACCAGAAGGAGACTATAACCCCCTATGTTCTCCAGCTACAACCGAAAGGTGGATAAAACCACCTGTCATTGCCTCATCCAACCGCCCTGAAGTATGAGTAGAATGATGGAACCACTGTCAACCTATCACTGTGAGATATACTTTTGTACAACTGTATCAACTTGTACCTGAACTAAACATGTATCTACAAAAATAAAATAGGTACACGACCTGTAGTACTATAGTCCGCGTATGTACATGCCCTATCTGTTATGCAGCCTACATATGTACACTACCAAACAGTTATGCAGCCTGTGTATGCCTTCTGAAAACTAGGGTTTCCTTTTCCTGAAAACTTCTAACCTTCTATAACTTCTTTCACATAGATCTGTAACCTGTCACTATATCCAAACTATAACTGTACCCTATGTTAGAATATGAATGGATGTGCTCATTTTACCATTGACAATATCACTATTTTCACCCAACCATAGGCTGAAGCCACCCTCTGAGAACCTTAACCTTGACAGAGAATCACTCTGGAAGCAAACCCTAGGATAGATAGCCAAACAAAGGGTAGCGCACCTTTCCCCAAGGATAGCGCACCAACAAGAGTTGATCAGATAGTCCAAAGCCTAACCAAGAGATAGTATAAGCCAAAGAGTAACTTCTAGCTACAACAGCTACACCGTCATCTCTCCTCCAAACCTACGCACAAACTGGGCACTGCAGTGCGCACAAGTGTTGCCCTGCAATTCTGAGAATTGCTTGCTAGAATGAAGACTGCTCTCTTGTATTTATAGTAATTTTGGATAATTGTCTGGGTCGACTTCTCATTCTGGGTATCTGTCTATTCAGTATATTATTATTTCTTCTAGCTGACTTCTTCTCTTGGAGGTTAATAACCTAATATAAATTATCTTCTTGAGCCGACAAGTCTTCTAGGGTTATTAGCCAACTCATTAGGGTTTCTTCTTGCTTCCCGGAGTATTCTATCCTCATCAGGTTTACATGTGGAATTAAATACCTCCCATAGCTACCATAATATCAACACTCCCTCCTAGCTAGGGAGGTATTACAATTAATGGTCTTGAGCACAAAAACATACCATTCACCCAGTAGTATCAACATAGTCGTCTAGACTATCTCATGACTAGATCATGAGCATTATTATTACCATCAATGTCATCAGTTGCATCATCTCTCAGAACCATACTCTATCTAAGTAATCAGACATGATGCTCACTCCATGGAGTGACATAAGACTCATTCTTCTAATCTAGAAGAATAAATGTTCTGAACCATTTTCTGTCTGAAAAATCTTTGTTCATTGATCATCCACATAGCTGATAATCATTTTCAACATTGTTGATAGTCTTCACAGCAATCGGAAAAATATCATTTAATAGAACACAACTGTGTCTATCCATAGTAGTACACAACTACAATCCAGTGGTACACTACCACACCAAGTAACAAACAAGTACTTGATCAATAACGTATAGTCACAAATAGTGGAACACATCCACCACAGTAGTATACATCTACTGTCATACATTCTTCATAACAATCATCTGATATCAACCTGCACAGAAAAAATGTTATGATATAAATTGAATCATCTGGGCCAATCTTTCACTCACATATGTGAGATCTAAAAGAATACCTTCCCTCATAGTAGAACATCAACGATGGGCTATCTGCCTTATTCTTCTCAAACAAGGAAGAATGATTGGTCTGATTTATGATCATAGACCATTCCTCACCTTGGGCCATTCCTCTGACACTAAACAAAGTGTAACCTGGAGAGAATGAATCTGCCCTAAAGAATTGCCTGTCCCTGATTTTTGAGCCTGGACCATTCCCCACCCTGGGCCATTCCTCCGGCACTAATCAAAGTGAAACCTAGAGAGAATGAAGACACCCTAAGGAATGAATGTCCAGACCATTTCCTCTGTTAACCACAAGAGGAAAAGACTGTCTTGTACCAACCTCCAAAATGGACCATTCCTCATATTAACCACAATGAGAAATTGTTGTCTGGCGAGGCGGGCCAGTCTTCTTGATTAACCCTCAAGAAGATAGACTGCCCTAGACCACTCCCCATGTTAACCACAATGGGAAGTCATTGTATATGGTACATCAGCAATCTGGACCATTTTCCAAACTAGAAAATGTATGTCCATCAGAAATCTCAATCCACTTTCTGAACTGGAAAGAATCTGCTCATCTTGGACCATTTTTCAAACTGAAAAATGATTTTCCATCAATCAATAATACATCAGTGCTCCCTCCCAACCTGGGAGTCATCTCTTCCTTTTTCCATAAGGAAGTCATCTCCATGAGCTCCAGCTTGAGTACGCAAACTCTTTCATCTTGGACAGAATCTTTACCAAGATGTTTGTTTATCTACTCATTTGTGGATATATGTGTTGGAGAACCACTTTCTCCTTTCGGGACTACATCACAGATAATGTAACGTTTGATTTCAAATGTACTTCAGTCTGGAACACTGGTCTTCTCTGAATGGATTCATGTAGCTCTGATCAATAAAGTATATCATTGTTGGAAAACTGGAACATATCCATGTGGCACTTCTTCTGTCATCATGAGATCTGACCTTGTGAGTAATCATCTTGATACAATATCTTTGTTATAGAAAATATTCACCACGCTTTTGTTGTGCAATGGAGGTTCTCCACCAAGTTATCTTCTTCCATCTGCATACAAGGGTCTCTTTCTGGTATGTCTCAAAGTCTTGAGGTTTCTCTTCATACACTCTTTATTCAATTTCTCTGGAGAACAGTATTTGCATTCATCTGATGTAGGAATTCAACCCATGGATGTTGAGGATGATATAATGACTCATGTAGAGGTATATCTGGTTTACTAGAACAAGTAATCATCATAGTCTTCTCCCTCCATCTAGGAGAACCTCTAGTTCTCGATCTTGCAATGCTTGCATATATACACTATTCTTCATCACAACTTTCAGTTCCTCAGCTTGATTTCTTTTAGTGAGTTCATATAAGGCTGGTAATCTTATGATTCTTAATACAATGGCCTGTTGTTCTGGATTTTCTTTCTTTCTTGGAATGTTCATGTTCTTCCTTATGTTTCTATTTATCTCTTGGTTCCATGGAGTTTCTTATAGATTCCATGACCTAAAGATTCCACTTCTTTCTTTCATCATAGGATCATGGATGTGGATGGACAACCAGGGGTACTTTAAGGCTTCTCTTTCTAGGAAATCATGGATGTGGATGGACAATCTGTATAATCGGCTCCCTTCATCTAACAGAGTCCACGCTTTCATCTGTATCATTTTTTTCTTCTGCAATATATAATCGGCTCCCTCCGTCTAATAGAGTCCACGCTTCCATCTTATTGTCTTCTGCAAAACGTCATAAGTCTTTCTCCAATTTCCTCTTGATTGTTGACTTCTTTCTGCTTTGCTTCTTCTGATTTCGGCTTATCTTGTAATAACTTCCACATGATTTGTTTGATATATTTCATAATAGAAATCCTTATCTTTTTTTTCTTCCATAAGTATAGTTCTTCTTGGAATATATTATCTTCTAAGAGATAGATATACAATATATGCAAACAAGATATGTACAAGAACTAAGAAGAGTATTGTTACCTTCAGAAGAAGAAGTCTCTTTCATCCTGCTTAGTCTTATTTGTAGGTTCATTTTCTTCGGCAATTGATGCTTTGTGTTTCTCCTTCCTTTTATTTAGCTCGGGACAATCATTCTTGTAGTCACCATACTTTCGACAGTTGAAGCATTGTATTTATGAAATATCTTTCTCTTGATTTGTCTTCCTCCTTGAACCAAACTTCCTTTTGTTCCTAAAATTATTGAATCTTGTTGTGAAGGCTTGATCATCATACTTATTTTGGGGTTTCTCTTTTGCATTGATCCTGGATTCTTCTTGAGCACAGCAAGTCCAAAGTTCTTCAAATGTCAGATATTCCTTCCTTGTGTTCATGCTTGCATCAAATGCATCCCACGTCTTGGGAAGACCATTGAGTACTATTTTTACCAATTCCTTCTCTGAAATGATCTCTTCAATAGCTCATAGTTTATCTCTTAACTGAGATATTCTCACAAAGTATGATGTTATGTTGTCATCATCATTCAGCTTCATGTCACGGAGCTCATTCTTCAGACTCATTATTTGTCCAATGTTTCTGACTAAGAAGAGGTTTGTTAGGGCATCGTACATCTTCTTCGATGAGTCAAGATGGGATATATAGGGTATCAAGTGGTCTTTTATAGATTCCACTATGATACTCATAGAATTTATGTCACTGTCTTTGAACTTCTCCATAACTGCAATGTTCTACGGTTCCTTCTCTTTTCCTTGTTCAAACTTTGGTTTCACGATCTTTCCTTTCATGATATCCAACACTTTATTCTTGGCAAGGATGATTTCAATCCTTGTCTTCCACACTCTAAAGTTAGAAGCTCCATATAACTTATTTTTTGACTTCATAGAGTAAGTCATGGCTGCTTTGACTTGGTCAAACCCTAGATCTGACCAAAAAATCAAACTTGATGTCTTGGCTTGCTGAGAGTACCAGGAGATGCACTAGGCTAAGGCTTACTGATCTATCCAAAAATTAGGTCAATCCCTTCACTTAAGGTGACTCAATGAGAGGATTAGGGTTTCTGCAACTACACCTGCTAGTAACCCTAGCGGTCATGCTATAGTGACTACTCCTACTAGAAACCCTAGCGACAGTTCTTCAACTAGCGTAATATTCTTACAGCTATGTTTCCTTCTACTGTTTAGATTGAATGAAGGAGGTGTGGGCCCATAACCTGTTATAATATGAATGGATGTGATCATTTTACAATTGGCAATATCACTATTGTCACTCAACCATAGGCCGAAGCCACCCTCCGAGCACCTTAACCTTGACAAAGAATCACTCCAGAAGAAAACCCTAGGCTAGATAGCCAAACAAAGGGTAATGCACCTTTCCCCAAGGATATCGCACCAACAAGAGTTGATCAGATAGTCCAAACCCTAACAAAGAGATTGTCTAAGCCAAAGCATAACCGCTAGCTGCAGTAGCTGCACCAATAGTTCTCCTCCAAACCTGCGCACAAACTAGGCATTGCAGTGCGAACAAGTGCTTCTCTGCATTTCTGAGAATTGCCTGCCAGAATGAAGATTGGCCTCTTGTATTTATAGTAATTATGGATAACTTCCTGGGCCGACTTCTCATTCTTGGTATCTGTCTGTTCAATATATTATTATTTCTTCTGGGCGACTTCTTCTCTTGGAGGCTAATAACCTAATATAAATTATCTTCTTGAGCCGATAAGTTTTCTAGGGTTATTAGCCAACTCATTAGGGTTTCTTCTTGCTTCCCAAAGTATTCTATCCTCATCGGGTTTACATGTGGAGGTAAATACCTCCCATAGCTACCATAATATCAACACCTTGTGCATGCATCCTCATATATAACCTTTACTCAAGGAAAGTATGTCTCTCTCTAGTCATGTGTCATATAGTTGTGTGTAATCATGAACAAGTATAATATCCCTCACATGATCTAAGTCATCAAACCCTTTCTGATATTCATCCTCTCAATACATCAACTACTACACAAATACAAGCTCCCAACCATGTACCATAAAAACCCTTAGCCATATGCCAAGAAATACACTATGTGCCTCACAAGAAGTATCAATTATGAACATACCAGCACTGTAATTCTGTAGATCTGACTTATGCAGAAGATCACATGTAGCCACTGGTCTCTCTAGGGAGAATCCTCAAATCTCCATTTCCATTCCTCATGCATACATCAAAAACCAACTATTCATAGAAATAAGAAATACCTTTTGAACCAATGGATATATATGATGTATCTGAGCACTTTAGACCTTCTTGGGAGCTTGATCTCAGAATATAGAACTTATGCATCTTCATCTTCTCAAGTTTCCATGACTTTATCAACATGTATGCTCCCTATACATAGAAATCCCGCGTATTGTACGCACCCTATACACAGACAACCCGCGTATACTCACCCTATATGTAGAAAGCCCATGTACGCACCAAAAAATAGGTTTTTCTGTAAATCTGAGAATTTCGTCGTCAACCCTTCATGCTACCTCAGATGTCCACCTCTTCAGATGTATCCACAAGTATTTACAAGAAGCTATACACAATAAATTAGATATACAATATGTACAAGTGTGTCCTTAATGAGTGAGATTTGCCTCTTATTTATATCTTCATGTAGCCTTACACGTTCCTTATTTTAGGGCTTCTCCATTTAAAATAATTTTTGCAAGACACTTTGACTCTTGGGGGATTCTATAAGACTCATGAGGGTTCTCCAACTTCATATGGTCATAAATCTATAACCGTGAGGAGTTATGTGACGTTCCACATACCACCAAAAATGGCATGACAAGAAATATGCATCTAGGATAGTTTCACTGACAAATTCATTGTCCTTCATCTCATTATTCCATAATTAATCATGGTTTCTCTCACCCCACAAAGCGTCTTCCCGTGAGGGATTTCACCATAAGGGTACCACTTTGGAGTTCATCCATCTTTACTTCTTATCAACCATGACAAGACAATAATGAGTCATCTTTACATCAAACAAACTTGGTTCCATTACCCAAACCTTTGTGCTACGGGGATTTTTTCAAGGGTTGACATCAATGGCAACTAACCTTAATCAACAAAAACGATATTATATTGAGTCTGTGCCCATTTGACCTCTCTAAATCCTTTATTGTGACATATAACCTGATGGGTACTGGGCTTATCTTCAATACAATCTGAAGGTGACTTCTAGTGCTAACAACATGTTTTTAAGTTTTATTGCATTTTGGTTTTGGTAGTTTCTATGCATGATTAATATGTTTCTTTTGTTTGTTTTCTATTTTATATATTGGGTATTGGGGAATTGAGAGCGATGTGAGGGGGAGGAGGGGCCATATGAGCTTCCACCTTCATGTGGTTGGCCTTCTTTAGTAGAGAATAAATTATTCTAGAAACCAAGAGAAGTTCATTCATTCATCTTTATACTCAAAGATCACTCATAGACCCACTCTATATATCATCTCATCTCGTCCTTGTTTCATTTTAATTTTATGATTGGTCAAATTTTAAAGGAAACAACTATTAAAAGACATTGTACTAGGGCTAGTGTACATGATGGGAAACAGTGACCTGTGAATGGGGCCAACGTTGAATTTTTTTCAAAATTTGTATGTATGACATCATACATCCTTGACTCTTGAAACCCTCCCATACCATCAAGGCATGTGTCTAGCCTAACCATGTCAAATTTCGATGCATATAGGCACATATTGAAGAAATTTCAACGTTGGCCCCATTCACTAGTACTCACTATGAAGGGTCGGTGCATGACATTTGTGGTGGTTAAATTGGAATTTCCATAACATTTCAAGAGAGTTCCAACAAAGATTCTATCGATGGAAACAACGACATTTGAAAAATATGAGACACCCATTATTAACGTTGTTGCAAACATGGGCGATCTCAAATATTATGTGGCCGGGACATCAGACATTCTTGAGTATTGAAACCCTCCCATACCGTCAAGGCATTTGTCTAGTCTAACCATGTCAAATTTTGATGCATACATGCACAGTTTGAAGAAGTTTCAACGTTGGCCCCATTCACTACTCACTATGCGAGGTTGGTGCAAGATGAAATTTGTGGTGGGTGAATTGAAGCTTCTACGACATCAAATCAACTTGGTAATTCAATAATCAAACCCTCCTTAAGTATTATGCGGGGACATCAAACATCCTTAAGTATCGAAACCCTCCCATACCTTCATTAAGGCAACTATCTAGTCTAACCATGTCAAATTTTGATGCATACAGGCACAGATTGAAAACCTTTCAACGTTGACCCCATTCACTACTCACTGTGCGGGGTCGATGGAAGAAATTTGTGATGGGTGTATTTGAAGTTCCATGTCAAATTTCAAGATAGTTCCGACAACGATTCTATAAAAGGGAATGATGAATGATGAGAATGAGAGGTGCAGCATGATGACTGTTGATGCAAATGTGGACGATCTCAAATATTATGTGGGGACATCATACATCATTTATTCTTGAAACCCTCCCATACCATCAAGGCATGTGTCTAATCTAACCATGTCAAATTTCGATGCATATAGGCACATATTGAAGAAATTTCAATGTTGGCCCCATTCACTAGTGCTCACTATGCGAGGTTGGTGCATGAAATTTTTGGTGGTTGAATTGGAAGTTCTATGACATTTCAAGAGAGTTCCAACAAAGATTCTACAGGGAAACAACAACATTTGACAAATATGAGATGCCCATTATGAACATTGTTGCAAAGATGAAAGATCTCAAAGATTATGTGGTCAGGACATCAGACATTCTTGAGTCTTGAAACCCTCCCATACCGTCAAGGCATGTATCTAGTCTAACCATGTCGAATTTTGATGCATACATGCACAGTTTGAAGAAATTTCAACGTTGGGCCCATTCAATACTCATTGTTCAATTCAAACCAAATATCCCCTCTAAATGGCTTATGTTGCGATTCAAGGACTCATTCATGGATCATGATCCTTAAAAGATTCATTTAGGTACTAATATCCTTTATTTTCTCCCATGACCATGGTTAAGGTCTTGAGACCCATCCCTTATTCCTAAAAAATTCTAAGGATGCTAATATATCATTCATAGGATAAATATTCTATCTAGAGAAATGGCTCATAGATCATCCTATCATCCTCAATATGATGGACAAACTGAGATAGTGAACAAATGTCTAGAAGGATACCTTCGTTTTTTTGTCTCTGATAAACAAACACAATGGTTCAAATGGTTACCCTTGGCAGAATGGTGGTATAACACTTCCTTTCACCCTGCAACAAAAAT
>SNQJ01S0038525.1:50761-67952 GCA_010110895.2 Picea sitchensis
GCTTGAACCCCTTTATATAGTGCTACCATCACCTAAGAACATTCTAGAGGAGGAATCTTCTAGAAGTAGAACCTTCTAAGAAGTCCTCTTAAATTTATTATATCTAACTACCATAGTGGGCCTTATTTAATAATATAGTGGACTTAGTCCACCTTACATTGAATGGCCTCCACTATTATCACTATGGGCCCTCTGGGCCGCCCCACTACCTCTTCAGCTACCTTACTGAAAAGATTTTTTTTCAGTAGTACGATACTTATGGTTCTTAGAGAGGAAGTTTCTATACTCATCAAACACCTCCTTTCCTAAACTTTTTGACTTACATGATTTCATCTTAGGACCACAAACTAGACATGCAAATTTACCCTTTTTTTGAAGACCTGCAACAGATGGATTAATGTGAATTATTAATATATATACGAAATGATTATTTAAAAAACATGCATGATATATTCAATTAATTATATACTATTCAAGTGTGCAATATGGAATGTTACATACCACAAAAATGTGTTAGTCCTGGGGCATCATGAATTGTCCATAAAAGTATTCCACGACATTGAAATCTCTTCTTCCCAATTGGTTTATAGATGTCATACATAGTGATGCCCTCCCATAACTTTAGTAGCTCGTCGATAAGAGGCTCGATATACACATTCATATCTTTAACTTGGTACTTACCTAATTGTTTGAAATTACACGAAATTACTACCATGGTATGTATATATAAGTAAATAAATAAATAAAAGATGTTATGCAAAAAAAGAGAAAAATGAAAAATTTAAATTCGAAAAATTAATGTAAACAAATACCTAGAATAATCATTGTCAACATTATGTGCTCCCTCTTTATTGAAATCCAAGGAGGAATGTTATTGTTGATAACAAAAATAGGCCACACTGAGTAAATAGACCAAAGCTCTTCAAATGGATTAACACCATCAGTTGCCAATGAAAGCCTAACATTACAAGGTTCATCTGTAAATTCTTTCCATTTTGTAGATATTTCCTTAAATGCATAACCATCTGCAGACATTCAAAGAATGCCATATTCAATTCTGTTTCGTGCATGGTAATCCATAAACTGTGCTATGCTTTGGCACCTGAACAATCATTGCAAACATGGAATTATGGGAATATGTCAAAGAACCTTTCGAGGGACCATTTTTGTTACTTTATCGGTTCAATATCTACTAATACCACATACCAGGCATTCTGTTTTCGATGCATGTTGTCCATAATATATAATATGATCATCAAGA
Source organism: Picea sitchensis (assembly GCA_010110895.2). Taxonomy (NCBI): domain Eukaryota; kingdom Viridiplantae; phylum Streptophyta; class Pinopsida; order Pinales; family Pinaceae; genus Picea; species Picea sitchensis. Next base: position 52,023 of record SNQJ01S0038525.1, read on the forward strand.
CATGCATCTATACTTTTATACTCCATGCCAATGTCTTTTATAATGGCATGTAAATCTCGATATGTGCGAGGTAAAATATTTGACGAGGGTAACAAAAATTCACCTAACAATCTAAAACATAAAAAATAAATAGTTAATGTAAAGAATAGTAATTGTAAATATTGCTTTTTTATTTTACACATTAATTAACACTAAAAACAATGGGGAAAAGTCAACCTTTATGTAGATGTGGAGAAACATATTACATACTTGAGGATCTGTGTCATACAAGTGTTCGACAAATTATTTGTAACTTTCAAGTTCACCAACAACAATGTAGTGGAGAGAATATTTTCTCTTGACCCTTTATAAAGTCATTTATTTGCCTTTTCAATCAGAGGTTCATCATAAATAAAATCACTACTGTCCCCATGATCCTCATCTGGATGACCGAATAAGTCTTGAATCATTTGATTTGTCCCATCATCTTGAACTATGTTATTATTGTCATCTACTTCCATGGGATCATTAACTTGATCTTCATTATCTGCTTCAAGTTCTTCATCTTGTACTACAACATCATTTCTGCTACTACTTGGTTCTTTGTGCATAAAGTTAGGGGGCAAATCTAACTTTATAATTACAAACAATCATGAAACATTAGTGCATGTATAAAACAATATAAAAATTTGAGAATACAATAAATAGTAAAACAAATAATGAATGTATATATAGCTAATTACCATGGGACGATATTTATTTGATCCCCCATCCATGTGCCCATATTTTCTACAATGTTTTTTAGTTGTTGCTATTAAAACTCTTTCGGGACATTTAGTACAACAATGTTTGCAAGGGAAATAGCATTTACCATCACCCTTTTCACCCTCTTTAATTATTTTCCCAGCTCTAATGTTTTCTGACATTCTTCCCCACAGACATATACTGAAAACAATACATGTTTTTTGTTCACCAAGAAGACCCGCAAAACCTTTTTGAAGTGTTGTTATTATAGAAAACTTGTCGCAACATCCGTAAAATGCAACATATTTATAGATTTTATAACGTCGCAATTCCGACGATAGTTTACCAAATCAAAGTTGACTTGGCCAAATACTAGGTGACAGTTGGAGGGGGAAAACCTAGTTTCCATAATATAGCAACTGTGACGACTATTTTACCAACATCACAAGAGATATGACAATCCAATGACATCACTATAGTGATGTATTCATCACTATTGAAATATTTGTTTGTATTATGTCGCACATGCGACGTTATCGGGCAATATGGAAAACAAAAAATTAAGATTTCCTCTATTTTTCGACAATATGGCTAATTTTGTCCATAACGTCACAAATAGAACGTCGAAATTTTTCCAATATGTACTAGTGAGATACCAAGAGGTGCCCGAGTTCCGAAATATCTTCCATACCTTGCGCACCAATCTGGGTATCAAATATTCTGAGCAACATCTGGTGCTCAAGTATCGTAGCGGTCTGCATAGATACATCTAGGCCAAAATGGATTTTCTGGACATCTCATCCTTAGGCACGACCTACCGATATGCTGTCAAAATTTAGCAGAAGTTTGGACCTGGGAACCCCTCACAGTAAAAGTTGGCAAAGGGCATCCCCAACCCTCATAAAAAAGGACAGAGCAAAGATGGATAACCTCAGGACAACCAGTCCAAGCTGCAAGAAAAGAAGGATACCAGAAAGACAAAGAAATATACTAGGAAGTGGTGCGACTTCCATAAGATCCCCTGGCATAACACTACTGATAGAAGTCACTGGTGGATGAGGTGAAAGCCTATGAATCAAATACAGGTTCCGAATCTGAGCCAAAACCATAAAGGAGGAAGGCGAGCAGCTTTTCCATTCACATATGTGGGTGAAGGGTACCCCGCTGCACTTCATTGTTGATAGCGGTAGCTAGAAGAACCTCATCTCAGTAGAGGTTGTCAAGTGAATTTCCCTGCCGACAACGATGCACCCATAGCCCTACACCATCGAATGTCTCTACCAAGGAAGAGACATCCACGTCAACCAACAATGTTGCCTGTCATAAGACATCAATCCCTTCAATGACAAGGTATTGTGTGATGTTTCCCTTCTGTAAGTTTGTAATGTTATTTTGGGCCAACCATATTTATGGATACGTCATGTTGTATATGAGTCTAGGCCTCGCAGTGTTATTATTACTTTGAACAAGAAATTGTACAGAATACCTGAGGCAGTCCCACCCAGTGCTATTTACTTGATCTCTTCCAAGCAATGCAAAAAGGTAATCTCTCAAACATGGAAGTTTGTCTTCTTCATGATTCACTCTCAGAATGAGCAAAAGATCATAGCCACATATAGGGTCTCCATGGATGATCTCTCCACACATTAGAAGCACATGTATAAGGTCGTGGAAGAATACTTATATATATTATGCTCACCTACCAGGGTTCCTTTGCACTCTCAGGTCAAGCACCCCATCGATCAGACCCCTGGTGCACCTCTTCCTAATGGGCCAGTCTACCGCCACTCTCTGTTAGAGAATGAGGAGATCAAGCGACATATCTAAGAAATGCCCCACAAGGGGTACATACATCCTAGATCATCACCTTGTGGTAGCCCAATAATGATGGTACAGAAGAAAGATGGAACCTAACGATTGTGCATTGATTACCGAGCACTGAATAAAATCACAGTCGAAAACCAATACCCAATTTCCCAAATCAACGACCTCCTTGATCAACTCACGGGGAAAAATAATTCAGTGAGATTTATCTAAATTCTGGCTACCACCAGGTCCCGATAGAACAAACAAATGTATGGAAGATCACCTTGAAGTCAAAGGAAGGTATTTTTGAATGGTTGGTCATGCCCTTTGGTTTGAAAAATTCTCCAACCACTTTCATGAGGATGATGGATGATATCCTGCGACCATTCACCAATACTTTTGTAGTGGTGTATCTGTATGACATCCTCATTTACAACAAGACTTGGGTAGAACACTTGTAGCATATTCAACAGGTTCTGCACACCCTCCGACAATACCATCTCTATGCCAACTTGGAAAAATGCTCCTTCGACATGGAGAAGGTTCATTACCTGGGCTACATCATTGATCAACATGGCGTACATGTGGATCCGGCCAAAATACAAGTCATCTGTGATTGGCTATCCCCAACCACACGCACTGAGCTTCGAAGCTTCTTGGGCATTGCCAATTTCTACCGCAGGTTCATGTTGGGATTCTCCCATATTGCATGGGCCCTCAGCCAAGTAACCAGGGGTAAGGATAAATTTGTGTGGGGCTGGTCCCAACAACAAGAATTCAATTATTTGAAGCAACTCTTGTGCTAAGACCCAGTACTTTCACTACCGGACCTGTAGCAACCCTTTGAGATCAAGACAACTTCTTCAGACTATGTTGTGGGCACCGTTCTCACTCATCATGACCACCCCGTGGACTATCATAGTGAGACACTATCATATGTTGTTCATAAGTACCCTACTTACGACAAATAAATGTACTCCATTGTGAAATCCTACCGCCAGTGGAGACATTACATTCTTGGGAAGGAGACAATCATCCACATAGATCATAATCCACCACAGTTCATGTAGACACAAGGAAAATTGTAGAATGACTGCCATTAGAAGTGGTCCATGTACTTGCAACAATTCCACCTCAACATCAAGTTTAAAATGTGAAGCACCAACCACGTCATTGATTTCCTCAATAGACCGCCAGTCGTGGCACTCACCACGGTGCTAGACACTTGTGGCCATGAGCCTCTAGATGGCCCCAACTCTATGAGACAGACCCAGAATTCACCACCACCTACCAAATGTTGGGTGAAAATGCAGTAGTCGCTAATTTCCATCTTCAAGACAGGATGTTGTACCGTATGGGCCATATCTACATTCCATCAAGAGAGTGAGAGAAGATGATATAGGAATCCCACTACTGTCGGGTGGTAGGACACTTTGTTTTCAAAAATACAGTGGCAATGTTGTAGAAACATTTCTACTGGTTGAAACTTTGATGGGAGGTTAGCAAGTATATCAGGTCATGCACTGCCTCTGCGATAGTCAAACCGACCACTAAGAAACAGGGCATGTACACCCCTCTACCTACTCCTGACAGGACATGAGAATCCATCTCAATGGACTACATGTTGGGCCTCCTATCCACCAAGCGAGTCGATGACTGTGTTTTTGTGGTTGTGGATCTCTTTTCTAAGATGACAATTCTGGCCACTACCAAGCTCTTATTTTAATGATTCTGGGTACTGTTAGCATTGAGATTCACACTTAGATTGCAAGAGGATAAGCCTAATACCCATCAATTTTTTTGTGGAGGTCGGTTTATGAGTGAAGGTCAAATGGACAAAGATCAACATAAGAATGTTTTAACATAGAAAACTGGACTAGAAATGCATAAGAAAATGAGGTTCTTGTTAACTTCATTCAATGGCTTAAGGTTAAATGTGAGAAGGAGGAATAATTAGTGAGCAGAGTGGACAATTTTGCCATAGGCATCCAACCTTTAGGTAGCTTGGTGCAGAAGAACTCAGGCACAAGAGCACTCTTTAACTTAAGTTTAAGGTACTGCAACATATCACAACAACATTACAATCAAACCTCCATTACAATACAACCACAACACTTCGTCTGGATCATCCATGCATGAGAATTCCAACATAAGAGGAAACAGGGTAGCGAAAGAAACTGAATTCTATTAATGAGATAGTCTCGTGTGTCATACATAACTAGAGAACATCTCTGCTCTCAAACTATTAGAAAATAGGGAGCTCTACTCAACCATCGACCATAACAAAATCTTGAACTGATCTATTTATACTCAGATCAGTGGAAAACCTCTAGGAGAGTCAACTGGCCATCCCGTCCAAGGATTTTAGTCTGTGCATCCTTCTATAAGATTGTGCGTGTTTCCTCCTGTTAGACAAAAACACAGATTAGTATGGACCTGCAGAAAAATCCGTCCATCGTGGTACCTCGGGCTAGAAGTTATATCTCCTTGGACAGAGCTTCCATGCCTTCTATTTATGGAGTGATCTGAGATTTCAACTACCAATGCTTGTTCATTAACTGAATTCCCCTTGGGATCGGGGCATGGCTTGGCGACTAGGAGGTGACTGCGTGATGCTATTGGATTCAGTGCTAGAAAAACATGTGATTTCAGGGCCGTCGAAAGAGGTTTGGACCCACACCACTTTTGGGACTAAAATGCACCACCTTCTGCCACGTATCTCTCTCGCGATACCATGGTTTGGATTTCATCCCGCTCAAGGAATTTTAACGCCTGAGCATGTTACAGCACTGAAATGGCTTGTGGCTATTGATCTACGATCTGGATGCACCTACTATTTTAGCACCCCTACCAAATATTTATCTACCTGCAAACTATGGAATCCTTCCAACCACATTTAGAGATGACACTAAATCGAAATGCACAGAGGATCTCCACCATGGAAAACTACACCCGTTCGTTTGCTTGTGCTCATGACTGTCACCTGTGACCCTTGACGATTTGATGTGATAATAGGTACATTTTGGAATCCCACAAACCATTGTCTTAGATAAGGATAGTCAATTTCTCAACACATTCTGGTCAAGCCTCTAGTCACCACTGGACATCAAGCTCACCAAATCCATGGCCTTCCACCTCAGACATATGGAAAAATCGAGGTCATAAATAGAATGATCGTGCATGTCCTACACATGTATAATTCCAAGCACCCTTTCACATGAGATGAGAGTCTCCCCTATGTTAAACATAGCTACAATCGATCCCTGCATAGCTCAACCGACCACAACCCCTTTCAGGTGGGGTTGGGATTCCAACCATTGGATCCCATAGATGTTGCAATACCCATTGCGGTCACCTCGACTGACTCATCTCTTGCTCCAACTGAAGTTGACAAAGCCACCAAGTTCATTGAGTGGATCCAAGACATACACCAACAGGTTTAGGATATCCTACAAAAGTCTAATGACAAGTACAAGCAACACCATGATCAACACTAGGTGCCACATAAGTTTCAGGTGGGCAAAAAAGTTTGGTTTCACTTGCAGAAAGAGAACCTTATAGGACCCCATAGGAAGCTTCACCCACTCTATTATGGGTCAAACACCATCACCAAGGTTGTGATAATGATTTCGATCTCAACATTCCTCCTTTCTTTGGATTGCACCCAGTGTTCAACGTGGATATCCTTCGACCGTATTTCCCACCATTATTGGACACCTCAGAGATAACAAAACAACTGAAACCAATAGATCGCAAACCCGACTACATAAAACATGCATCCAATGATCATATTGTGGACAAACATATCAATGGAACTCACTAGCAAAGGATCCAACTTTATCGAGTTGTCATAGCAGGGAAACTTCTGCACCAAGGCAATTGGCTCACCCGGGGCCAAATTCAACAACAATTTCCCCATCTGATGGGGGAACTCAACGCAATGGAGACCATTTATTCCTAATGGGGGAGGATTGATCCATATGGATGTTGGTGGCCTCCCACCCATTCCAACTGGCTCATTTTGGTAGTTTTCCAGTTTGGCATCTTTTTCCCTAGTTTTCAGGTCCCTGACTTGCAGGGCTGTTTTGAGGCCCTAAACAACATTTTTTAGGGATTGCCATAGTTAGAATAAATTTTGATAGATATAAAAAAAATGTGTAGTCTTCTTATATACCTTTCCAATGGGCTATCGTGCACCTAAAACGAAGATCGTATGCAAAAGTTACGACCCCGGGAAGTTGATGTACTAACTTACCCAAACGAGGCCCACATGACTTTTGGCACTTCATCTTCTAGGGTTAGGTTTTTTGGATGTCTAGGGTTTTTGACATTAATGTTAATTGTAAAAAGGCCTTCAGAGCCTCATTATAATCATATTCTTGCGAATGAGCGCATCCGTCACATCTCTTCTCAGAGATAAGCTGCCACCAGGGCTTGTTTCCACTGCATTTTACAATTTCAACTTAGTTCCTTATTGAATAGAAACCAATTTTACTGTATATCTGTTATTCTGTGTTAAACATCTTTTGATAATAATCTGTATTCATTTCGTTTTGAAAATATATTCTGGATCATAATGTTTATGATACATTAATATATTGATGTTGAACTGATGAACATGGTTGAATAAGTTAAAGGAATATAAATTTTGGCTAAAAGTGGTATACATTTCTCATAATTGATTCACCCCTGTAACATCCCATAATTTTTTTTGAACTGTACGCAAATTAAAAAATATACACATACAAAGTCTTGTGAAACTTTATATATAAAACTTAAAACAAACAAATACATTCTGTAAATGCACAGATTCATACAGAACTAACATTAAACATATACATGCAACATAGACAGGAAATACCCATAAATATAAAGACAGGTATAAACCACACACATGAAAAACCCATAAATAATAATGTAGCATATAAATTAACACACAATTGACACTTTATCTTGGTAAGAATATCACCAACTACGTGCAGACCTTCCACGAACCTCCCAACCTTAGATCACTCTGCTCATCACTCTTAATAGTGGGTCTTCCCCAAGCTGGGACTAAACTCCACCTGGGTAAATGGATTCCTAACCAGGATGATGTATCTCAGACAACAGGAAATACTCTGTCACAGGTGCCAAATCAAACTAATATCTTACAGTCCTTCATTCCCCACATTCTTGTCCCATCCCAGGAAGTGTGCCCCTTCTCTGCTCAACAGTCCCTCGGTTTCCCCACATCCTTTTAGGGCTTCAACAACAGGCTAGATAGGAAGTCTCAGAGCCCTGTAGCTGCAGTTTAGCACCTTTAGGAATCAATTCCCAACAATTTTATCACCTAGATATATTGCTCATGGGCTTGACAACCCACCTCTTCAATATCCCAAGGGCCTGACGACCTGCTTCTTCAGTCCATCTCCTGAGCTAACCAGGTACAGTTATAGGTACATGTACGGATATGATATTGGTTCAGGTACTGATACAGGTACAAGGACGTATGAAGGACAACTGAATGAGTGCGTGAATGATGATGGAAAGAATGGGAAAATGAACTAAGTCCAAACTATATGTATGCATGTTCCCAACTTGACACTTGTCACGTTGGGAGATAATTTGGCCCACTTATCCCCATCCTTACAACTTAGGATAAAATAATTATCCATACTTTATACTTTAAGGAATATTAATATAATATTCCTTTTTGGCTTAAGCTCCCTATCTTATCCCCTTATCCTTAAATTTTATCCTCCCCTTTCCCTAACTAGTGGAGTTTAGTCCCCCATACTCTTTTATCATGGTCGGTCTACACAGAGCGATGCATTATATTAATGATGAGACATATACAAAAATAGTCTCACTGGCCTTTAGCATCTAGGCTCTATGACATAATTCAAAACATAAGCCTCCTAGCTTATAATAACTGGCTCACAAGCCTATAAAACACAACATATACACAAAGGCTCATTGGCCTCAAAATTGAGCGCACTTAATTTTTCTGCATGTGGTATCCTGGAATGTGCACACTTCATCATTTTGGTGCGCAGTATACCATGGAAGGTTCATATAAAAAATCATATCAAACAACTCACCAACTTAAGTACATTTTCATTTACATTTATAGTTGGGGTTTGTCCTAGGGGTATTACAATCCTCTCCCCTTATTTATGCACTGTCCTCGATGCATTATGTACACATATAGAAAAACAAATTAAAAAATACTCAAAAAATATGCGGGTATTCTGCCCACATTGCATCCTCGTGCTACCAAGTAGAATCCTCAGGACCATACCAGGTCCATTGGACCTTTACAAGCCTTATGGATCGATTCCAGATCTGTTTGATTTTCCGGTCCAGAATGCATACCAGATGTACTTGGAAAGCACCTTCTTGCTCCACCTGAATCACATTCCAATCAATAACATGATTAACATCAGGTATATATTTCTTAAGAAATGATACATGAAATACATTATGAATGGTCATTGACGTAGGCAAGGAAAGCATGTATTATATAGGCCCAATCCTCTCTAGGATTTCAAACAACCCACAATAGCGAGCTACCAACTTTGAAAAATTTCCCAACTTCAGGGAACTTCTGTTGACCTTCACTTTCAATAATACATGGTCCCCCACTTTAAATTCTCTATGAGTTTTGCCCTTATCATCATATATTTTCTGCCTGTCTTAGGCAACCTTTAAATTTTGTTTTATTTTCAACATTTTCTCCTCCATTTCCCTGAGTAAATATGACCCAACCATTGCTCTATCTGTTGGGTTATCCCAACTTACCGGTGTGTTGCACCTTCTTCCATAAAGTGCCCCAAATGGGCTCATCATTAGAGATGTGTGGTACCCATTGTTATAAGCAAACTCTACTAACTGTAGGTAGTCTTCCCATTTTTATGGTTTATCCATCATATACATCCTCAACATATCCTCAATCACTTGATTCACCCTCTTCGTTTGTCCATCTGATTTTGGATGATAAGCTATACTAAAATTCAAATTTGTTCTAAATCCATTAAATAATCCCTTCCAAAAATTTGCGGGAAATTTTGGATCTCTGTCAGACACATTTGTCTTGGTTATACCATGTAATCAAGCAATTTCTCTCATATAAACACCAACAATGTTGGCTTCCTTGTGAGTGAGCTTTACTGGAATAAAATGAGCAACTTTAGTAAGCTTATCCACCACTACCATGATAGAATCATGCTTCTTGTTTGTTCTGGGTAGTTTGGTGATGAAATCCATTATTACAACTTCCCATTTCCACTCAGGAATAGTTAATGGCTGTAGAAAACTAGCTCAGTGTCTATGCTCAGCCTTTACCTTTTGACACTCGAAACATTTTGCAATAAAATCAACAACTTATTTCTTCATGCCTGGCCAATAATATTGTCTCTTGACAACTGTAATAGTTTTCTGATAACCTAGGTGCCCGACATAAGGTACATTATGCATTTCTCTCAATATCATATTTTTCAATTCTTGGGAATTCGGTACATAAATTCTTCCCCAGTATATGCCAATTTCATCATTTTCTAGCTTATAGTCTTCAATTTTCTGCTGCAAAATACCTTGCTGTAATTTTTCCACTAACTCCTTGTATTGCAAATATGATTTTGCAGCCTCCAAAATTCTGTCTTTCAAATCTGATTGGTACATGCTAATGGTTGTAGCATGAAATTCATGCACTTTTCTTCTGAGTGCATCAACCACTTTGTTCTCTTTCCCCTTGATATGCTTTATATCAAAGTCATATTCACTGAGAAATCCTAACCATCTTCTTTTCCTAGCATTTAGAGTTGGCTGATCAAATAAACATTTCAGACCATTATGGTCTATCCTCATATCAAACATTTTCCCCATGAGGTAGTGCCTCCATTTCCTGAAGGCATGCACTATGGCTGCTAACTCCAAATCATGAGTGACATAGTTCCTTTCATTCTCCTTCAACTTCCTTGATTCATAACATACAACAAACCCATTTTGACTGAGGACTCCACCAAGTCCTTCTTTACATGCATCTGTACATACAATGAAGTCTTCATTTGGATCTGCAATCCTTAGTATTGGAGCACTTGTTAGTAATTGCTTGAAGTGTTGGAAACTCTTTTCACAATTCAATGTCCACTGAAACTTCACGCTCTTCTTTTGCAAGGAAGTGATTGGGTGTGAAATCTTTGAGAATCCTTCAATAAATATCCTATAGTGGCCTGCAAGTCCCATGAATGATCTGACCTTTGTTACATTCTTTGGCGTTGACCATCCTCTAGTGGATTTTATCTTGTCAGGATCCACTGCTATCCCATCCTCTAAAATGATGCGTCCCAAATAATGAATTTTCTTCTGATAAAATGAGCACTTGCTCAATTTGGCATACAACTGATGCTCCCTTGATACTTGTAATACCATCCTCAAGTGTTGTTCATGCTCTTCATCTGACTTAGAATATATAAGAATGTCATCTAAAAATACAATGACAAACTTATCTAAGTATTCTCTGAAAATACCATTCATTAAATACATGAAGACAACTGATGCATTTGATAACTCAAATGGCACCACTGTGAACTCATAATGACCATACCTTGTTCTAAAAGCAGTCTTGTTGATGTCTTCTTATTTAATTCTTACGTGATGATAACCTGACCTAAGATCAATCTTGGAGAATATTTTTTCATCTTTCAACTGATCAAAGAGGTCATCGATCCTTGGCAAATGATACTTATTCTTCATATTTACCTTGTTCAACTACCTAAAGTCAATGCAAAGTCTCAATGTTCCATCCTTTTTCTTCACAAACAAAATTGGACCAATGTGACACACTTGGGCATATATACCCCTTCTTCAGAAGATCTTCAAGTTGCATTTGCAACTCCTTCAATTCTGGTGTACTCATCATGTAGGGAGTCTTGGATAGTAGAGCTACTCCAGGCATCAAATTTATGGAGAAATCAATGTCTCTTTTAGGGGGTAATATCGATATTTCCTTAAACACATCTTCAAACTCTTTTAGGACTGCATAATATTCAATATTTGACACCTTATCTTTAGGTGTCTCTTCCATATGTGATGAAAATATTTGACACCCTTTTCTGTAACATTTCTTCAGTTGTAATGCTGAAATTTCTCTAATGGTTACTTCCCTAGGAACTCCCTGCACTATCCTTAGGTTCCCTTCCTCATCCAAGCAAGTAAATGCCTTGTTATGACAGTCTAGGATAGCATGATGTTGGTCCAACCAATCCATCCCAATTAGACAGTAATACGAACCTAAAGGCAAGATGTTCAAATCTTCCTTGGTGTTCAGTCCACTCATGTCCATAAGATATGACTTAACCATCTCATTATCTTTTCTTTTGGCTCCGGTAGCCAACTCCACCAACCAATATTTTCCATGCTTGCTTCTTGGCAAATGAAAACTTTCCACAATCTTAGGATATATATAACTATGACTAGCTCCTGAATGAATTAAAATAAAAATGGTTTGGTTGTTGATCATACGTTCCACTTCAATCATATGTGGTTGATACTCTACTTGTTTGTTGTCTAGGGCTACATAGATCCTTGGTACATTTCTGCCCATGTCCTCCATTGTTTCAACTTGTTGTACATTGTGAAAAATCCTCACTTTTTCACCTATGTGAGGACAATCTCTAAAAATATGATCTCCTTTAAAACCCCAACATTGAATAGGTGGATGCCTTGGCCTTTGACCCCCCGTCTCAATCGTTTTGGGTTCTCTAGAAGTTTGTTGTCCCTGAGGATTATTTCTGAAGAATGGTGGCTTAGTCCCCTTCTTCCTTTGATCCATCTTGAATTATTTTTTGTCTTACCGAGATTTTTGGAAAGTTGGCCTTGATTTTTGTTGATCATATAGGCATTTATCTCACCTTATGGTCTCCTCCAATGTTTTGGGATCATTATTTTATTTTTTCACTGATGAATGATGGAAATCCACTCAAATATCTCTGAATCTTAACTATTTCATCCTTGATGAAAGAAACAAACTTTAGCAGTTCTAAAAACCTTCTTTCATATTCATCTATGGTCATACACCCAAGCTTGAGTTCAAAGAACTCCTTCATTTTTTTATCATAGTATCTCTTAGTCAAGTATTTATTTTCAAAATACTTCTTGAATTCCCTCCAAGTAACATTTTTCTCTTTAATGTGCTGCACCTACACAAGATGATCCCACCACATGGATTCCTTTCCCTTAAGTTGATAGATGGAAATTATTCCTTCTGCATGAGAAGAATAATTGTGCAATTGAAAATACTTTCTCATGCCCAACATCCATGTCTCTGCATCTTCATCCTTCTTGTGCTCACCATCAAATGTAGGAGGTTTGATTTTGTTCATTTCTCCTCGTAGCTCATCCACCCTAGACCTATTATGATTCCTGACATGGTATGGACTTGAGCTGTTGTGTGATCTCTTATTGGAATGCCTCGCGGAGTGATGGTGATGTCTGCTAACACTTCTTGTTCTTATTTTCTCATCAGAAGACCCGTGACTTCCCGATTTGCTTGAGCCACTCTCCTTATCCAATTTATTTTATATTCTGTTCAATATCTACATTAAATTCATGTTGAATTCCTCCTGCTTCTCCTTGGATTTCATAATCCTTTCATTATCAACCTTATGTCTTTGTACATCCTTCTGCAAGTTTTTAATGGTCTCTACCATATTCATGTTTTCATCCCTTCCTTCTCCGTGTCCATTGGAGTTCATTCCTTCAAAGCTCATATGGACATCCATCCCTCTGATTTCATCTTCATAGATGTAATCCCTTTGTTCATATTCCATTCTTATGCACTCTGTTATGGTTCTGATCTGATCTAGTTGTTGTTAACTCTACAAAATGTGTAGCCAACAAAACTTTGTCAGGCTAACTGTTTCAACAATTTCATGAAAATATGAACCATTCTGGTTCAATAATGCATCATAATTCTTTCTTTTTATTTCCTAAAAATTGAATGCCCAGATCAATTTTATGGGTGAATAATTATATTCTATTGTCCAAGACCTTTCAAACGCCTGCTTGCATGCTCAATTCTGAGTCTTGAGAAAAAGTTATGGTTATTTGAAAATTGTCGATTAATTTTTCTGTTCACCCTTCAACTTTGTGTAATTTTGTGCTGTAATTATGCATTTTTGCACCTACTCCATTGGATTTTTAGTAGGATCTCAATTGGGTTTCTTAACATACATATTTTGGACAGTCTGTCCAAGTTTCACCCTTTTCTGGGTTTTGGGATGCTAGTTACAACCTGCTAAAGTTCTAAGTCAATTCGTGTTTTTGGTATGGAATGTTACAGGTACCTTATTTTCCATATTAAACATTTTTAGCATGCCCATAATTTTAATTCATCTCTAGGACTATTTTATATGGTTCAATAGATTTCCATAGACTGCTCCTATGCCTCAATCTGATTCCAGAGCAGAAAGTTATGGCCCTTCGAAGTTAGTTAGGTCTTAAAATTTACCCTCCACTATTTATCCTGTAACTTCCTCATAAAAGCTCCATTTGACGAACTATTTATACCATTATAAATCTCTCTCAAGGATCTTTCATTTGATTGGAAAATATAGATGGTTCAATTTGTGCCCATGGTTTTTGAGTAGCTAAAAACATTGTTTAGGGCCTCAAAAATGTGTTGCAAAAAAATGACCTTCAAACATTATAAAATGTTGTAGAAATTCACTGGTTTTCTATTGTTGTAGACCATCCAAACAACTTCGTGCACACAAATTTGAACTTGTACACCCATATTTAGCCTGCACAGAAAAACATAAAGTAGCGCATGATTTGAACACCTATAACCAATGTGGATCACTTCTCTGTCGCGCTAATAACTGGTGCACACTACTTTTGTGTTGCGCGCCAATATCCACCGTGCACACTTTTGGTTCATTCACTAATACCTGTTGCGCGCAATTTTTGTGTTGTGCACTAATATTCCACGTGCATTTCACTATATGCGCTGGACCATGCCAAAATTTAGTATGCCCCCACCGCACACCAGTACTCTGCGCACACCATTAACTAAACGGTCGTGCGACAACATGTACCCACACTGCGCGCACACCAAAAAAATTCCTCTACGCTCTGTTAATACTATGCACACCACACACACCATTATTATGCATGTGCACACTGCACGCGTCAGTATTATGCATGCGCCACTCAATCCACACCGTGCAATGCTAAATTTAGTGCGCACATCCACACATTGCTATTTTCATGCATTACCACTCTGCATCGCACGACACCAAATTTAAGTGTGTAGACTTGTGCACCAATATTTTCCGCGCATTACCACTTTGCAACACGTAGTGCCAAATTTAAGTGCGCACACCTACGCGCCAATATTTTCCATGCGTTACCACTCTGCACCGCAAACTAAGGAAATTGGTTTCCTAAGTGAGATTTAGGGATTGAATCTCACCCATTGATTAGACTTGGCTAGATTGGATCTAGGCCATTGATCTTTTAGGGTTTGGCCAAAGGAGGATAAAGGAGGGTATAGTGCATTTACGAGACTCATTCTTCACTTGTGAGAAGAGGAGATGAGAAGGAAATCTTGGGCGCATTTCTTGAGGAGAGGATGACACACTTGTTTGAGGGTTTGAGGAGGAAGCATTGCTTGGGTTGAGCTTTCTTGGAGATGTCTTCCATGGAGGCTTGGCTACTATCCTAGAGAGGGTGCACATCTTATGGTGGAGGGCACATTTACTAGTGGAGAGGGGTGTAGCCTTATGAGGAGGGTGCACATCTAGTATAGGAGGCTTTGTCCATTTCTTGGAGGTTCATTCATTTTGTTGTGGCTTGCTCTAGAGATATGGAGGAAGCCCTTATGAGTGAGGGTGAAAGTGTTTAGGAGGAGGGCACATTCTATGGAGGAGGGGCACACATGCTAGAGGAGAGGTGCATTCTACAGTTTGGAGGGCACATTCTAGTGTGGGAGAGGCCTTTTCCTTGAGGAGAGAGCCATTCACCTTGGAGAGGCGCACTCTAGAGCTTAGAGGGAACAAGGGTGAAGGAGGGAACACCATTTATAGTTTTGCATGAGGAGGGGGCACACTTGAGGAGAGGAGCATACCATCATCTTATGGGAGGATTTCTTGAGAGGCAGAGGCTACTACAAGGGCAAGACAAAGGCAAGCAAGACTTCAAAGGTCAATCAAGAGAAAAGGAAAAGCAAAGGCATCAAGATAAAGACAAAGGCAAGCAAAGGAAGAAAGGCACACCAAGGAAAGGGGTGCCTTACTTCACAAGGATTGTAGGGAGGTCTTCAAGGAACTCCAAGGCATCCAAGAGAGGTTTCTATTGTAACAGGTTCACTTGTATATGTTTCTTGTGTTGTACATTTTTCTTTGAGGCCTTCTATATATA
>SNQJ01S0038525.1:70542-81925 GCA_010110895.2 Picea sitchensis
AGTTTCCTTTTTTCCCGATCTCTTTTAATTTCCATGTCCAAAATGAAATTTGCAGCATAAATATCCTTCATGTCAAATTTAGAGGACAACTGAGTTTTCACATCTTGGATAATCTCCTTGTCATTTCCTCTCAACAACATATCATTCATATAGAAGACCAAATAAATAAGATGATCACTGATTAATTTTAAATACACACAATGATTCTCTTTTCTCCTTGTGAATCCAAGTCCCAACATGTAAGTATCAAATTTTTGATACCACATCCTTGGTGATTGCTTTAACCCATAGAGGGAATTTTTCATCTTGCATACTAGCTTTTTCTTTCCCTTCACAACAAAGCCTTATGGATGCTTCATGTAGATTTCTTCTTCCAAATCCCCATGTTGGAATGTTTTATTCACATCCATATGTTCTACTTCAAAATCAAACGCAACAACAACACATATAAGAAATATTGTAGAATTTATCTTGGCAACATGAGAAAAATTTTCACCAAAGTCAATTCCCTCTACCTAGGAACAACTTTTTACTACTAACCGAGATTTGTATTTCTCCACTTTACCTTCTACAGTCAACTTCTTCTTAAACACCCATTTGCTTCCAATGGGATTTATTCCAATAGACAACTCCACTAGATCCCTAGCCTCATTCATGTCCAAGGCTACCATTTCTTCAGCCAAGGCCTTTTTCCAAAATTTTCCATCCTCTGAATCCACTACCTCCCAATCAATTCTGGGATCATCATCAATAATAGACAAATAAAATTTTGAATAGAAATTAGGTGGAGTATACCTTTATGGTTTCCTTCTTTCCTGAACTGATCTCCTCAATGCTGGAGTATGAGGATCTTCTTCTCATGCTCATAAGTTTTTATTTGCATGATAATATTTTTTATGTGAGTCTATTTGGAATCTCTCAATGTTGAAGATCATGTTCATGAAATGTTTACAGTATTATAAACTATCATTATATTAATAATGATTTTTTAGTTTTCTTAACTAAATTCACATTAGTCAACTTAGTTTAGCTTGGGTGGTTGGGAGGAATGATTGTTATCCTCCTCACCGAGATTCAATTCATGGAAGTGACATGTTGACCTCATAACGAGAATATTTTTGTAATGACTTCAAAATCCTTGTTGTTGACCAACCTTAATAATTTTCATTCTTTTTAGAATAATCAAATATAATCATTCAATGTATTTTTATATACACACCTAAGAAAAAATAGCCAAGATTCCTAAATAATTTAATTATAAGATTAAACAAGATAAAAACAAAACAAAAATGAATCACTAATTTCAAATAGAAAAAAGGAAAAATTGAATCAAGAACAAACAAAAAATGAAACCAAAGTAATCAACAAAATTCTAAGAAGTTTATATAACCATAAAATGAAGACATCTTTTCTCAAAACAAAATTAAAATACAAAATTATGTAGTGTTCAATTTCATGAATAATCACCAGAAATCTTTGAACATTGCCTCAAACACACAACTTTTTACAAAGAACATGTTTCCATAATTATTAAAATACCTTGTCTTCAACCTGGGAAGATAGATCGTTTGAAAGTGGAAGTGTCGTTGATGGTGGGTATTGGGTAAAAACAATTTATGTTACCATTAGCTAAATATCATTTCCATTTCACATCACTCCAAAAACTGTTAGCTCACCTCTAGTTATTTAAGTTCCTTTTCTGAGGGATAATAATAATTCTCTCTTCAATGGGTTTAGTCATAGTTTTGTTCATAATTAGAATGATGAATGGGGATTCGAGAACCAACGGTCTTGAAATATTGGTTCATAGAAATTCACCTTATCGTATCGAAAATATAGATAATTACCTATTTTTCATATACTCGTAAAGGTCTCTAAAATTAGAATAACAAATAAATAAATCATAGATCCTTGATTCTACTCTACCATGATAATTCTTTTAGCACAGTTTAGGGTTTAGTGTGTGAGTAGTCAAAAATGGTTGAAATGTCCTAGTGTAAGGTATTTCTATATTAAACACTCCCATATATGGGTTACTCAACATACATGCACAATCCAACATCCATAACCACACTAATAAATAAATCATAGATCTTTGATTCTACTCTACCATGATAATTCTTTTAGCACAGTTTAGGATTTAGTGTGTGAGTAGTCACAAATGATTGAAATGTCATAGTGTAAGGTATTTCTATATTAAACACTCCCATATATGGGTTACTCAACATACATGCACAATCCAACATCCATAACCACACTGAATATTATGTACACACTGTGATTGTAAAAAAAAATAGCCAACATTCCTAAACAATTTAGTTATAGGATTAAAAAAGATGAAAACAAAAAAAAAATGATAATTATTTTAGTAGAGTTTAGGGTTTAGTGTGTGAGTAGGTACGAATGGTTGAAATGTCCTAGTGTAAGGTATTGCTATCTTAGCCACTCTCATATATGGGTTGATCAACATACATGCACAGTCCAACATCTATAACCACACTGAAGATTTTGTACACATAGTGATTGTAAAAAACAATAGCCAACATTCCTAAACAATTTAATTATAGGATTAAGAAATATGAAAACAAAACAAAAATGAATCATCATGTTCAAATAGAGGAAAGGAAAAATTGAATGAAGAAAAAAAAATGAAACCAAATTAATAAATACAATTTTATATGCACAAAGATAAGTTTATATAACCATAAAATTTAGTCAACTTTTCTCAAAACAAAATTAAAATACAAAACTATGTAGTGTTCAATTTCATGAATAATCCCTGGAAAGTTTTTAACGTTGCCTCAAACACACAACTTCTTACAAAGAACATGTTTCCATAATTATTAAAAGACCTTGTCTTCAATATGGGAAGATAGATTGTTTTAAAGTGGAAGTGTCATTGATGGTGGGTATTGGGTATATCCAATTTATGTTCCCATTATCTAAATTTCATTTCCATTTCACATCATACCCCAAAAGATGTAACCTATGGTTATTTAGGTTCCTCTTCTAGAGGGATACAAATATTTTTCTCTTCAATGGGTTTAGTATTAACATATTTTTGTTCATAATTAGAAAGATGAATGGGATTTGAAAACTGAGGGTCTTTCAGTGTGACGTTCCTGATCACCCAGTCGGGCCACGATACACGAGAGAACACTTTTTTTCTCTCTGCAGAACATACTGTAACATACCCAACATCCAACTGAGCTATGCACATAAAATTTTCAAACTGCATGCAATTAAAACATATACACATAGTACTCTTGTGGAAGATTTATGTATAAAACGTAAACATATAAATGCATTCTGTAAATGCACGGATTCATACTGAAATAATAGTAAACATATACAAGCAATACACATAACTATAAAGACAATTATAACCACACATAGGATACACCCATATGTATAAACACGTAAATAACAATGCAACATGTAATTTTATCACACAGTTAACAGTTATCTTGGTAAGAATATCACCAACTGCATGCAGACCTTCCATGAACCTCCCAGCCTTAGACCATGCTGCTCATCACTCTCAGCAGTGGGTCACCCTCGAGCTGGGACTAAACTCCACTCGGGTAAAGGGATTCCTAACCAGGCTAATGGATCATAGAAAATAGGAAAGACTCAGTCACAGGTGCCAACTCAAACTAATAGCCTACAATCCCTCATTCCCCACATGTCTGTCCCACCCCAGGAAGTGTGCCCCTTATTTTCTCAACAGTCCTTCGGCTACCCCACTTCACTTCTAGGGATTCAACAACAGGCCAGACATGAAGTCTCAGAGCCCTATAGTTGTAGTTTAGCACCTTCAGAAAGTCAATTCCCAACAATTATCTCACCTAGAAATAAATTTCTCACAGGTCTGACAAAACACCTCTTCAATATCCCACGGGCCTGACAACCCGCCTCTTCAGTCCAACGTCCAGGCTAACCAACTACACAAACTAGTCTGGCTATGGATACAGGTTCAGATACAATGACAGGAAGTATGGAGGATAGTTGACTGCGTGAGTGAATGGTCATGGAGTGGATGACTGATGGAAGGAATGATGAAATAATGATCATAAATTAACTAAGTCCCAAAAATATGTATGCATGTCCCCAACTTGACACTTCTCATGTTGGGAGTTGCTTTGGCCCACTTGTCCCCAACTTTTGAACTTAGGATAAAATAATTATCCATACTCTATATACTTAAGAAATATTAATATAGTATTCATTTTTGGCTTAAGCTCCCTAGCTTAGCCCTTTTTATTAACTTTCATCCCCCGCCCTTTCCCTAACTAGTGGAGTTTAGTCCCCCATCTCTTTTATCGTGGTCAGTCTACACGCAGTGATGTATTTTATATTAATGATGAGGCATATACAAAAATAGGTGCACCATCATTTAACATCTATGATCTCTGGCCTAATTCCAAACATAAGCATCATAGCTTATAAAAACTGGCTCACCAGCCTATAAAAAACAACATATACACAAAGGCTCCCTGGCCTCAAAATAACGCGCACTTAAGTTATTGCGCGCAGTATTCTGGAATGTGCACACTTCCTCATTTTATTGCATAGTACATGCATGCACTATGCCATGAAATATGCATGCCAAAAAGATATTAAACAACTCACCAGCTTAAGTACATTATTACGTTTACAGTTGGGGTTTGGCCTAGGGATATTACAATCCCCTCCCCTTATTTATGCACTGTCCTCAGTGCATTATATACCATGTACCATTCAAATTCTTTAAAATATCCAACATTTAGCTATTGAAAACTTGTTATCCATATGGTGCTCTCCTTTCCAACACCAAATTCAGTACTCATACTGCAACTGGTTTTCCATTTCTCTATTCCATAGAGCTACTTCAGAACTAATTCACTTCATTGTTCCTTATTACATGCTTCAATTAAACTTCATTGAAGCAGAAACTAGCTTTAGATCCACGACCTTCCACCCAACCTTATATCTCACTGCTGATAAACTCTCAACAACGTACCACTCCCAAGCATGGTCTATGACTCCATCAGGACAATGGATTCCCAAGATAACCACGACCCACAAACAATATCAACATGGTCTAGGAGAAGGTACCAAACCTCAACAACACTCCAACCAATAGTCTCTCTTCCCCACATGCTTGTACAACCCAATGTAGTATGCACCTTCACTATCCAACACTTCATCGACTGCTCAACTTCCCTTTGAGGGCTCCAACACAGGCCAGACAGGAAGTCTCGGAGCACTGTGGCTCCAGGAGTTCCAACTTTAATCAACATCATCTCATCTGCATCACACACATGCAATTATCATGAGAGAGCATTATAAAAATTCCATTTTAGAAATCAAATTAATTTTATAAGGAATTCAACTTTTCCCAAAATGTGAAATTCTATTTCATAATTTTTTATTGTTGTTGGAATAACAGAATGTAGTTTTCCTTATGGATTTCAACAAGCACCATGCTAAATACCATTTTTCCTACAATGATTATATATTGCATACAACCAACAAATTGTCAGTATTTTCTATACATCATAATTCAACATGTACAACACCTTATGCAATGTTCTTAGAATTGTCTGCACCTAGAAGTTCAATCACAATTACCAAACAATTTAACCAAATAGAATGACTCATCATTCTATGCATATGAAAGTTCATAATTAATAACAGTAAGTTCATTTCTTCAGTTTTCTGAACATGAAATTTTCTATAGTCACTATTCCTGTGACTACCTGTCTTGCAACTTTCCTGTTGTAATGTAGAACATTTCCTAAAATGTTCTCAACTTCATGAGTTAGCAACATTTCCACCATTAGTATAATTATTTCCATGCAAAAACATATATACATGCACTCACAAAATGCATTCTACAAAATGCATTTAAGCATACAATTCCATCCTGTATGAGTGCAACTCTCAATGCTTATTTATTCAATGCACCTTTGCATTCATTTTTAGAATGGTCTTTATATAAGTCATGTATCTCACCACCCATAAATTGGAAATCTGGCCAATGTCTTGGCACATCTCCACACACTTCCCATTGTCTTCACAATTACTTAGATGCCTTCCTTTTCAACCTAAACACTACACCAAGAATACAATTCTGTAGTGTTTATTAGTATTAGCAAAAATGTTGCAGTCCAAGTTTTATTTAAAGGTAGGAAGCTTATTGGGTATTTGTGTGGCACATAACCTTTCTATAACCATACCTTGTCATATCCGACCATGTTCTGGTCTCATACATGATTAGATTTCTTAACATCATTCCTATAACAAGTTCTTATCTTTTATTTCCTCTGGTTATTGCCTCATAACCAAATTAACATGACATGCTACTATGTCAATGTGTGCATTTAAAAGATCAAAGATTTGATAACTATATCAGGCCTCTAGCCTTTACCACACCTAGTGGTAACTTATTCCTGTTACGACACTTAAACAATACCATATTTCATATTGTAAGAATTCAATTTGGGGAAATTCTTACTTGAATTTCTCTTTGGCAATTATGCAACATAATTTCAAGAGAGAAATACTTACCTGCATGGCTGCCATTAAACGAATTTAATGCTACATGATTAGCTGATGATAGTAGAAGTTCTCATGCTTCTTTATAAGCATTATAATTCAATATTCCATCCTTATGTTGCGTCCTTCCATGTGAAGCAACATTATCATAAAAACTTGCAAACATGCAAGCATTCTCACTTTATGGTTACCTCAACAAGCCATAAAATACTTGCTGCTATAGTAATTGTAACAAATTCTTTCTCCCTGTATCATTTTTCCTTTTTTATCCCAGAAGTATTCCATTCTTCCGGATTCCTAAATCTTCAAGTGCTCTTCACTGTAACCACAGTGCATGATTATTTCTGATCTGAGCGCTTTCTAGCCAAATAACTCTTGGATGCCTTTGCTTTTCCATCCAAATACTAAACTGATATTAACCTTCAACTTTTATTTACTCCCTAGATCCATCTATCCCAACTCATACTTGGATGAATTATAATTCCAATCATGCTATCTTATAGACTATGGATCTTCAACATCCATTTATTTTTCGGACTGAACTATTCTAGCTCTTCCTTGATTGAATAATTTAGTATATGAGTTTTCTTTCATTCTTCTCTACTCCTTTCCAACTAGCCTCAAACTTGGTTTGCATAGCCTATCTCTTATCACACTGTAGGGATGCACATATGCCTCCTTCCCTAGCTGCATAGAATTAATTAAAAACACTTAATGTTGCTTTTAATTTACCAACATAATTTCAAGTGGTACTTCCACTCCTTGGAAATGTCACTCATGGATCTATGACACTTTAAATGGATTCTTCTTAGGCACCATCTCTTTTACATTCAAAACCATGCATAGAACCATTTTCTTCTTCATGGTTCTTTATTGAATCTCTACAGAGATTCATTTCACTTTTAAGTCTTTCTTGGATTTGACATCTCCATGCTATTGTGGAAATATATTCAATACCTTTGGAATGCATCAATAATATCCATTAATATCCTTTCTTTTCCATTAGCTTGATATCTACCTCAATACTCCTTCTTCCATTATCGTAGCATGTTCATGGACTTGCAACTACATATTATGCTGATATTAATTTTCAACATTTCACTATTATTTGGATTCCTTTGATCCAACTCCTACATGAACCAATTATGTTTCCAGTCATGTTTTCTGAGTAACCTTGGATAGTTAACACCAACTTCCTCCCTGAGGTGCTTGATTTATCCCTTCCTTAACTGATCATATCAACACTTGGATTTTCTTGCTGGCTATTACTTTCCCCTGTCTTGACCAATCTGATTTCAACCTGCTTTGCACAATCCACTTCTATCATGCCATATTGATGTCCTTCATACTATGCTTCCACTACGTACTCTGATAACCATTAGGGAAGCATTACTCGATAATTGCATAGCTAATCCCTGGATATAATGCACTCTTTATCCAAATATGAAATAATCTTCTTTCCTTATCTGATTACTATCATTCTGATAGTCAATTCCTTTTATAATAGACCTGACTCCAATGTATTGCTTAATCTATATATTGGTTTCTTTGGGAGTTTTCACTAATTCATTCACTACATGATCTATTCCTTTGCCCAAATTCCATTGAATACTCGACTAACATGTGAGAAATTCTTGTAGTGGCCTCCCAAGACTTTATGGCTGTACTCATATTCATACCTTAACATTTTGAGGTCTTGGATTTTGATCATATGAAATATTTTTGTCATAGCGCTCTTTCCCTGAGTACCTCTATTATTTTTAACTAAATTTTAACCCTCTCACCTGTTAATAACTACAAGTTTTTAACTATGCAATAATGTGCAACCAACAAAATTTGTTAGGCTAATTGACTCAACAATCTCATGAAAATATGAACAATATCATAATTGTTTCTTCTAAATTATTAGAAAATTGAATGCCCAGATCAATTTTATGGGTGGATAATTATATTCTACTATCCGATACCTTTCCATCACCTACTCCCATGCTCAATTCTGAGTCTAGAGAAGAAATTTATGGCTATTTAAAAATTGTCCATTAATTTTTCTGTTTACACCCCAACTTGGCGTAACTCTGCGCTGTAATTATGCATTTTGAAACCTACTCCATTGTATTTTTCGTAGGATATCAATTGGGTTTATTCCTATACATATTATGGACACTCTGTCCAAGTTTCATCTCTTTCTGGGTTCCAGGATGCTAGTTACATCCTGATGAAGTTCTAGGCCAATTTGTGTTTTTGGTATGGAATGCTATAGGTACCTTATTTTCCATATTAAACATCTTTAACATGCCCATAAATTTAATTAAGCTCTGGGACTATCTTCTATGGTTCAATATATTTCCATTGAGTTCTCTTGCACCTCAATCTGATCCCAGAGCCGAAAGTTATGGCTCTTGGAAGTTAGATGGGTCTTAAAATTTACCCTCCACTGTTTATGCTGTAACTTTCTCATAAAATCTTCCTTTGAAGAACGGTTTACACCATTAGAAATCTCTCTCCAAGATATTTTATTTGAGCTACAAAGACATATTGATATCGTGGTTTTTGAGTAGCTAAAAATGTTGTTAAGGCCCTCAAAAACGCGCTGCAAAAAGATGACGTTCAAATGATATAAAACGTCACAGAAATCACTGGTTTTCTGCTGTTGTTCACCATCCAAATGACTTCGGGTGCACAAATTTCAACCTATAAACCCATATTCACCATGCGCAGAAACAACACAAGGTAAATCATGCTCCGCGCATCTATAACCACTATGCATCACTTCTCTGTCATGCCAATAACTTGTGCACCCTACTTTCGTATCGCGCGCCACTATCCACCGCGCACAGTTTTGGTTTTTACACTATTATCCGTTGCACACAATTTTTGTATCGCGCGTTGATATTCCATGCACATTTCACTCTACGCGCTGCACCATGTTAGGGTCCTAACCCGCACATAGGTAGAGAAATATATTCAAATGTAATAAAGGTCAATATTAATAAGGCCTTTCAATAAAATAGAATAAGGCGGATGTAAGAAGACCTAATAGAAGCTTCCGCTTCTAGAAGGATCTTCCGCTAGATGCTTCTTTTTAGTATAAATAGGAGTCGATGGTATGAGAACCCTAGCTTGGAAATTATTGCAACAAAGTGCTTCTCAACTGGAGTTTTCCCCCTCGAAGAGGCCTGTGAACATTGCTTTCTGAATCAAAGTGGTATTTCTGTTGTTGTTCTTATATCATTTCTGTGTTATTGTGGAGATTATGCTGGTTATATTACTATTATTCTGCCATTTCTAGCATTTTATTTCTTTTCTGCATACTTTTTATATATGGTATATTACAAGTGGTATCAGAGCACTTTCCTTGGCATAAATTGTGGGAATTTTTTTTTCAAGGTAGAGATGTATTCTGGTGTCTTTAAGCCACAGAGATATCTCGTTACGCGTATAAACTCACGGTTGAGGGATTCATACATGCAGAAAATACAAGTGGTTCTTAAGCACACATCTATTGTCCACCCTTGTAACCCTTGTTGGTACCCCTTCGAGTGGTAGTGCATCAGACAACACCTGTGTACGGATCGACCTAGATTTCCTGAAGCCCTCTTTAGATAAACCGATCGACCGCTTGACTGCTATAGTGCCACTGAGAACAACACTCAAGAAGATACTCTCTAGTACCTGGGTAGTTGGGTAGTACGACTAAGGGTATGGTATTTCCTCCTTAGTTAGTGCCCTGAGATATTGGGCCGATTACTACTGTTGGACCCCGCACGTATATCAGAGAGCTATAGCACAGGGAAAACCCTTGTCTGTAGAACCCTTGAGTACCTAACCCTTGGGGGACAGTAACATAAACAAATTAACATAGACAAGATCTCTTGCCATGCAACTATGTTCGGGTTGCCAAGTAAATACACATTTCTTTCTGTTTAAGCTTCTAGGAATTTCATCACTGCAGTATTCTTCAGACCAGAGTATAACTCCGCAGGTGTAAAAAAAAAAAGTCTGGAAATTTTTTCATTATTATTTGAGACCTATTCCATTAGATTCATATCTTTGCCCTGATCACATTCATCCATATCATTTTTCGGCAATTTTTTTTGACCCCACCCACCCCTTTTCAATTCACCCATCCTCATGGCCCATACCCGTAGCCAAGACCTAGAGTCTCGCTTCAAAATATTGCAATCTAGTTTCCTTGAGACCCAAAAAGAAGTGAAACAACTCAGTGCTACTGTTGCCTCCATGGATACATCCATCAATAAAACCATAAATACATCCATGCAGTCCTCAATGGAGGAAGTTAAACAAGAACTGACCACCCAACTTGAATTTGTCTTTGCATCACTCTGCACCAAACTGAAGATCCCTACAGATGACCCTTTCCATGACGCACCTCCAAAGACTGAAGGTGAACATTCCTCCCATTCCCATACCTTTCATCACCATCACTTTCAACGCGATCTACGCCTTCCGTGGGTGGATGTGACAAAATTTGATGGTTCAGACCCCACTGGTTGGGTCACCTAAATGAAACATTATTTCTCTTTATACAACATTACAGATGACTTGGCCAAACTCCAGTATGGTGTTTTCCATCTAGATCAAGAACGTTGGCAATGGTGGCAATGGAGAAAAACTTCCCGTCAAGGGTATATTGCTTGGACCCAATTTGTTGCTGAGATTTATGAACGCTTTGACACTGACACCAACCATTTGGGCCATTTGACAAAATTGAAGAAATCAGGCATAGTCGAAGACTTCATAGCTGCATTTGAGCGTCTGAATTTTTGAACAGAGGGCATGACTGATGCTTTCTTTCGAGAGTGTTTTATCAGTGGCCTCAAGG
>SNQJ01S0038525.1:85541-103676 GCA_010110895.2 Picea sitchensis
GAGAACTTGGTCATGGCACAGAATCGCATGAAGCAACAAGCAGATCAAGGTCGCTCTGAACGTCAATTTGCAGAAGGGGATCAGGTGTTTCTACGACTGCAACCATACAAGCAAACTTCATGGGGATCTTGTTTTTCATGTTTAATGCTTAAAGAAGGTAATTGGAACTCGGTGCCAAATTCAAACCAAACTTCCCACGTTAGCTGAAGAAGGATCCATTTGGATACAACCAGAAGCATTTTTGTACTAGCGTGAGCATCACCTATGTCAGAGAACCATCTAGGAAGTGCTCGTCCAGTGGAAAGATACAACTCCAGCAGATGCCACTTGGGAACCAACTACCATTCTGCAGCAGTTTCCACATCTCAAGCCTTGAGGACAAGGTTGTTTTTAAGGGGGAATACATGTTAGGGTCCTAACCCACACATAGGTAGAGAAATATATTCAGATGTAATAAAGGTCAATATTAATAAGACCTTTCAATAAAATAGAATAAGGCGGATGTAAGAAGACCTAATAGAAGCTTCTGCTTCTAGAAGGATCTTCTGCTAGATGATTCTTTTTAGTATAAATAGGAGTCGAGGGTATGAGAACCATAGCTTGGAGATTATTGTAACAGAGCGTTGCTCGACTGGAGGTTTCCCCCTCGAAGAGGCATGTGAACATTTCTTTCTGAATCAATGTGTTATTTCTGTTGTTGTTCTTATATCATTTATGTGTTATTGTGGGGATTGTGCTGGTTATATTACTGTTATTCTGCCATTTCTAGCATTTTATTTCTTTTCTGCATACGTTTTATATCTGGTATATTACACACCATGCCATAGTTTAGTACGCCCCCACCGTGCACCAAAAATCTACGTGCACCACTAACTGAAATATTGCGTGACAATATATACCCACATTCTACGCGCACCAACAAAATTCCTCTGCGTTCTGCCAACACTGCGCACACCACGCACGCCATTATTATGTGTGTGCACACCGCGTGCACCTTATTATGCGTATTCACACAACCCGCCAGTATTACGCATGCATCACTCCATCTTCACCACGCAATGCTAAATTTAGCGTGCATACTTGCACACCAACATTTTTCTGCGCGACACCAAATTTTAGCGCTCGCACCATCACACCAATATTTTTTCGCGTGACGCCAAATTTTAGTGCGTTCACCAACACGCCAACATTTTTCCGCGTGGTGCCCAATTTTTACATATCACAAGATTTTTACTACACATCATGCGTTTTTAATGCGCCCACCTGTGCACATTCATTTTTATGCGCATCAATTCCTCGTGAATTCCGCTGCAGAAATTGGGGCTTTTGCTTACCCTTTTCCCCATTTCTTCCATAGACATTCTGCAGAAATTGGGGCTTTTGCTTAAATTTTTCCCCATTTCTTCCATAGACATTTTGTAACTATGAAAATTGTTCAATTTCACCCCAATAACACCAGTTCAACCTCTGTAATAACAAATCACTATGGGTTGACATTTCTGGAATGGATTTACCCAAAAATCAATTCATGAATTGAGAAATTTATTTACTAAACTCACTCCATTTGTCATGGCTTCACTATAACTTCAAATTCGACCAATTCCAGGTCTAAATTTGCTAGAACAAATATTAAATCAGAAATATCTCACCACTTGGCTTAATTTCTTGATTTTCCCATGAATTTAACAACAAAAATTGGGGATTTTTCCCAATTCCGCCCAATTGTTGTTACTTTTTACCATGGATGCTCTACAACTCGAAATTTGGCCACGTCGAAATCAATCGTCTATGAAATTTATCTTCAATTCAACTTGCTCGGCCCATCCAGGCCCAGTGTTGAAAACTGAAGCTCTAATACCATATTGTGACATCCCCGACCACCCATGTTGGGCCACGATACATGAGAGAGAACTTTTGTTCTCTCTACGGAACATACTGTAACATACCCAACATCCAACTGAGCTATGCCACATAAATTTTTCGAACTGCATGCAATTAAAACATATACCCATAGTACTCTTGCGAAAGCTTTATGTATAAAACCTAAACAGATAAATACATTCTGTAAATGCACAGATTCATACTGAAATAACAGTAAACATATACATGCAACATATACAAGCAATACCCATAACTATAATGATAGTTATAACCACACATAGGATAAACCCATATGTATAAACACGTAAATAACAATTCAACATGCAATTTTATCACACAATTAACACTTATCTTGGTAAGAATATCACCAACTACGTGTAGACCTTCCACAAACCTGCCAGCCTTAGACCACGCTGCTCATCACTCTCAACAGTGGGTCACCCCCGAGCTAGGACTAAACTCCACCCGGGTAAAGGGATTCGTAACTAGGTTAATGGCTCATATAAAACAAGAAATACTCTGTCACAGGTGCCAACGCAAACTAATAGCCTACAATCCCTCATTCTCCACATTCCTGTCCCACCCCAGGAAGTGTGCCCCTTCTTTTCTCAATAGTCCTTTAGCTGCCCCACTTCCCTTCCAAGGATTCAACAACAAGCCGGAAAAGAAGTCTCAGATCCCTATAGCTATAGTTTATCACCTTCAAAAAGTCAATTCCCAACAATTCTCTCACCCAGAGAGAAATTGCTCACGGGCCTAACAACCCGCCTCTTCAATATCCCACAGGTCTGACAACCCGCCTCTTCAGTCCAGTTCCCAGGCTAACCAGCTACACAAACTAGTTTGGCTATGGATACAGGTTCAAATACAATGACATGAAGTATGGAGGATATCTGACCGTGTGAAGTGAATGGTCATGGAGTGGCTGAATGATGGAAGGAATGATGGAAATAATGATAAGAAATGAACTAAGTCTCAACAATATGTATGCATTTCCCAACTTGACACTTGTCATGTTGGGAGCTACTTTGGCCCACTTGTCCCCAACTTTTGAACTTAGGATAAAATAATTATCCATACTCTATACTTAAGAAATATTAATATAATATTCCTTTTTGTCTTAAGCTCCCTAGCTTATCCCTTTTTCTTAGCTTTCATCCCCCTCCCTTTCCCTAACTAGTGGAGTTTAGTCCCCCATCTCTTTTATAGTGGTCAGTCTATGCGCAATGATGTATTTTATATTAATGATGAGGCATATACAAAAATAGGCGCACTTTCCTTTAAAATCTAAGCTCTCTGGCCTAATTCCAAACATAAGCATCCTAGCTTATAAAAACTGGCTCACCAACCTATAAAACACAACATATACACAAAGGATCCCTGGCCTCAAAATCGTGTTGTATCCTAGAATGTGCACACTTCCTCATTTTACTGTGCAGTACATGCGCGCACTATGCCATGAAAGATGCATGCCAAAAACATATTAAACAACTCATCAACTTAAGTACATTATTACGTTTACAATTGGGGTTCGGCCTAGGGATATTACATTTAGTCTTGGTTCATAGAACTTCACCTAATAATATGGAAAAGGTATATAATTACTTATTGTTCATATACTCCAAAAGGTCTCTAAAATTAGAGTAACAAATAAGTCATATATTCTTGATTCTACTCTACCATGATAATTCTTTTAGCAAAGTTTAAGGTTTAGTGTGCGAGTAGGCATGAATGGTTGAAATCTCCTAGTTTAAGGTATTGCTATCTTAACCACTCTCATATATGGGTTACTCAACATACATGCATAGTCCAACATCCATAACCACATTGAATATTATGGAATATGTGTTGTTCTAAGGGGAAACATAGATAAGGTCAACTAGCTAGCAGTAGTTTGCAAAAATTGCAGAAACTAATGAAGTATAGGTTTTACCTTGTCTAGAAAATCAAGTAGAAATTTATGAGAAAAAAGGTTGGAAGGAATGTGTTGGAGTAAAACTACACTAACAATTGTTTTCACAAACATTATATATTTAATATAGCCAAAAACTATTAAAATAAAAATTGTGGGTATGCATGTGAGAATATTACACTTTTCATTTTCCAATTGCCTAAATATCTAGACTCAGTCCTTAAAATTTAGCTTCCACTGTATTTGTAACATACCCAACCATATTATTAACTGGGCATATGATCTGATGCCAATTTGTAACATCCACCACCACCTGCTAGGCTATGCCACTTAAAAAATTTATTTCTCTCATACCATTTTGTAACATACCCATCCACCCAGGCTGGGTCACGTCACTCCAAAACAACTTCTCTTGTCATCAACTTTGATACCATACTGTAACGTCTCCATTAACAACAACGCTCAACCATGTTACTCTGATAATAACTCTGATACTAATTAAAACATAAAACTACACTCTGCAATCCACAATTACATACATATTCATAACAGAAATATACATGCAACATAAACATAATAAACCCATGAAAACATATGCATAATTATTACTGCAACACATGGTTTAATACATAATTAACACTTATATTTTATTAAAGGTACACTAACTGTGTGCATACCTTCCACATTCCTCCCAGACTTAGAACGCGCTACTCTTAATTCTCAGCAGTGGGTCACCCCCGAACTGGGGATAAACTCCACTTGGGTAAGGGTTCCTAGCCAAGATAAGTTATCTCAGTCAACAGGGAACCCAGTCATTGGTAAATCAGTCACAAGTGACTCAATCACAGGAAAATCCCTCATAGGTATGAATTCATACTGAAAGCCTATAGTCCGTCATTCCCCACATGCCTACCCCACCCAAGGAAGTGTGCCCCTTCTCTGCTCAGCAGTCCTTCGACTACCCCACTTCCCTTCCAAGGCTTCAACAATAGGATGTACCAGAATTCTGTTGGATGTATGGGATGACCCGAGTTCTACCTTAGTTCTCCAACAAAACCCTAGAAACCATTTTCCCCTCTAGTAAACCAGAAGGCAACACTGCGCATAGAGTGCACAACACAATCTCACCCGAGATGGCTTATGGGTGACTGCAGGACCCAAATTTCTGCAGTCATGGAAGGGATAGGGCTCATCTGGATGTCAAGCATTGATTCACTTTTACTTTAGATAACCATATCTACCATTCTACCATCATATTCATTCATTCTATAGAAAATATCATACTTGTTCTATTGCACATTGTAAATAAACTTTAACATATTCATTTACTTATCCATTCATTTATCATAATAAGAATTGCAACACATACATGAGACACATTCCACACATTAACACAAGATTTTACCATGGTTCACCCCTCCTGGCCTACGTCCACAAAGATATTCTTCTTCCTATTATTATTCATCAAAATAGGGCGTTGCGTGCATTACATCCAAAGTCTGCCATAATCCGCGAGGCTGTCCAATGTCACACCACGCTCCCCCTCTTGCGACCTGACCCTCAATTACAATACATAACTCTCAAAACTGACTCCAACTAAGCTCCATAAATCTCAACCAAAACCAATGACTGCAACTCAAGTCAACAAAGGTTCTCCAAAATACTCAAGACGTCTCAACATGTTAATGTAAGATAATGATACTACCCTCATAATAATACCTCCTATCTACCTCATGCATCATATTTATACAAAAATGTGGGTAAAAACCTAAAAACCAATTACATTGACTACCAAAACCCTAACCCTAGTTTTTCCACATAATAACTTCCTTCGCACGGTTGGTCTTCTTTCCTTTCTTTGACTCTACTCTGATTTTCCTTAATTCCCAATGCGTTTCTTCCTTTGCCTTCTTGCGTACTTCTTTCTCTTCATTTCCTGGCATGTGATTCTTCCTTTGGTCCATTCCTTAGTTACTTACCTCGTTTGATGTGTTGTACCCCAAAATATCCTACTCCAATATGACCCCAACACTTACCTGTGGCTTGTCCCAAGCCACTCAGGAAGTGTGTACCTCCTTGACAGATTTTCCAACTCTTGGAATCTTTCTGAAATTTATTCATCACAAGTCCTCACATGTGCGCTCTTATATGAAAAATACTACACAATCTATGCAGTGATATGTTCCTTCATCATACCTTCAGCCTCCAACTTCATATTTTCCAGCTGTCCCTTGGCTGTATCCAATTTTGTCAACATCTTCTCTGCTTGTTCCTGTAATGGCTCAAACAGAGCCTGCCTCATATGTTTCTATGTATGCACATTCTTTAAATATGCATGTAAATTATTTAATTCATGTGCGCTCCCCAACCTATCCTAAATTTTCATGGCCTTCTTCCTCTTCTTTAACTTCTGTACGACCGTGTTGATGTTTTCTTCCTACTGTTCCAGTTCCTGCAATTTTCATCCTCTTGCATACTTGTCCATAGTTGTGAGCTTTTGTCATATATCTATGCAATTTCCTTAACACCCTGTGCCATGTACTCTATGTGCGCTACAAATTCCTACTCTCTCTATGAGATTACTTTTGGTGGCATTCATAGGTTCAACCGTGCCATCAAATCTATTATGTGACTTTATACTCTTCCATCGCCTGCGCGATATTCCCAATGTTTTCCTCTATCTGTAAGTGCACCCCTTCTTGTGCGTTGTCTAGTATTGACTTGAAAACTTATTTGATACACTCCTCTATCTGGCTAATGCACCAATTTTCCTCATCCTTCTCAACCCACACTTTGTTGAGAATTATCTTCAACGTATCCTTTATGTCATTGGATGTCTATAACTCCATCACATCCGTGTGTGCTCGAGATTGGATTTCTCGTGCGACGTTGAATTGCAATTTGTACAAAAAATTTGTGGGGATCTTGGCCAAAGACAAGTCCAAGTGATTAATATCCTTTATCTATTTCCTCATTTTATCTCCTTCTATATGCAACATATCCCGAGTGATAGGAAAAATCTCACTTCCTGACGCTATGATCTGGATTGTTTCATGCACTTGGACTGTCTATTCTTGAATAGTCTATGGTGGATGTGCCTTTTATTTCTATTATACTATGCTTAGTTGGAGTTTCACCAATTTTTCCTTCACTTCTGATAGTTTCTATATGATCTTCTCTCTTTTCTTATCCATATTGCCCCATGACTTTGCTACACGATCTTGCACTTTTTATGCCACCATCTCAACATCATCTTCTGTAATTGTGAATTTTGGGACATCTTTGTGTGCCTTCATCGTTTTCCTTTGTCCTCCTACCTAAAACACAATTCTCTTCTATGGCAGAGTCTCTGTCTACACTGAAGTTGTAGGTATCTCTATATCTGGGATGTTTCCTCCTCCTTATTCCTCCTACACGGGAACAATTGTTTCCTTATGTGTGCTTTCATTGGTCTTCTTCTTTGGTTGTGATCCTCCATTGGTGACTCTGGTGCGATATTTGTCCTACATCGATGGCTTAGGAATTTTTTCTACTGTCTTGTTTTTCTTATTGTTGCTCTCCCTGCACTATCCTTTGTGCACTCTGCAAATTTTCTGTTGTTTTATATTGGAATGTTGGTTTTTTGCGATGTACCAGCTTCTACTAGTTGTTTTCCTTTCTATCCCTTATTTGATGTCATTGGTACTGTTCACTCATCTGACCAATATTTCATAGCCCATTGAACTTCCTCTCCAGTGATGCATTACCTCATCTGCAACCAGTTCATCTTTGGGTCCTTTTTAGCTTGAATCCATACATTGTTCTTTGATACCTGAAAAATTTCTATGTTCTTGTGTCCCTCCACCACTTCTGGTGGGATCCTCCATGTCTCTGCTACCTTTTCATGTATGTCCTCCAAATATATTGAAAATATGCTCGAGTTGGCCTTTCTTTCTTTTCAGTTGAAGTGTGCCACAATGTTGCATATTGTGTTGCACGAAACTTTCCTATCCTTTGAAAAATCATGATGTATTTAGGGTGTCTCCATCCCACCAATGATACCACGAGTAATGTAATTATATTCCTAAGTCTTGGGAATCTTTTCAATCATCTAGAAACAATTTCAATAGGTATGGAATCCATCTCAATAAATTCCCCTTCACACACTGTGCATCTACTGCTATCACCCCTGCTGGTGTCTCCTCCTTGCGACACTTCCTTATAAATTTTCATGCCATTAAGTTTGCTTCTATCCTTGTTGTATGTTCATAGATCCTATTAATCACAATTCCCCTGGACCCTCTCACTGTTCTATATGTTTTCTTCATTTCCTTTGCCATGAATTCTCCTTAGTTTTATTGTCCATATATTGCTCAGGATTATCACCATCATTTGGAAGACCTTTGATCTGCACAATTAGTTCTACATCGATTGATACGGTCCTGTCTAACCATAAAATACCTCCATGTACTAACAACAATAATTGTTTGATGCAGTTATTCACATCCTTGTTGCGTCCAAAATGAGGGATATACAGTAATTTCATTATCCCTATGTTGTATAAACCTGTTATCCACTTCTTTGGTTCAAGTAATGGTATACCTGACACACTTATCCATTTTCTCTCCATGTATACCTGCGGCTCAAATTCAGGGAATTTTCCTCTATATGCTACGCCATGATATGCATACCTCAATTTTTCTACGCATCCTAAAATGTTGGGAAGGATTGTCACTCCTTTTGGTATGCACGATAGTACTATTGTGAATCCAGGATATTTTCATGGTGACCTCTGCACCAAATAGTTCCCCTTGCTCTTCTTTATCACAGTTGATGGACTTGCCTCTTGATGCGCTTCTTATTATTCCTTTACCTCTGATTCTGGTTCTCCTGTAACATCTTCTACTTGCACTTATGCTTCTGTTTGTTGTACTGTCTCTATGAAAGGTTTGTATTCTACCTAGGTTCATCTGGTTCCGTTATTTCATCATCTTCACCATTTGTTTTCTATGACGCTCCCAGAACCGACTGTTGTATAGGGTTTTTTTCTTCAATGGGGTTTTGTGCTTCAGTCCTTGGATCTGCGTCCATATTCTCAATGACATGCTCTTGTTATTCAATGGGTGTTGGAATCACTAGTTCCGGTGTTGGAATCACATCTACGTCGACAAATCCTTCTTGTACACTAGGGTTTTCCACTTATGGTACTTGCTCTGGTAGTGATCTCATGTTGTTGTGGGTTCTTCTTAGCATTTTACTGGGTTCTCCAACCTTCGGTGGTGCCATACTTCAAATTATTAGAACCCAGTGATCCGAATCTATATTGGAAACTCCAAGGATGTCTGGTTTCTCTATGTGTTTGTTGTTCTTTCTCTCGTTAGCTCTCATTTGCTCCAAGTCACAATGAGGCTTATCCTGCAAGTTACCCGATTTTATATTTCTTGTCATAAATTATCTGTCATACTCCACTTTTCTGTTTACCGCTTTTTTTTTTTTCTGACCACTTTCTGTTTCATCGCACTGTGTTTTCATTCTGTCACATTTATCCGATGCGTGGTAAGTTTAATTATGTCGCACAGTGTTTTCAAGTTCTGTCATACCTCTTTCTGGCTTCTATTGCACGTTGTATTTCCCAACTGTCTATCTATCACTTGTTCCTCTACCTACTTCTTTTTGAATTTTTCTCATTTTTCTACTTTTTGATTCTCTTTTTTTTCTTTAAGATCCTACTATATACAATATGTATAGGTCTATTTTCTGCATTGCAAATACTAAGGGTTAATGGGTCGACTATCCCTATACAGTTTCAATCAACTACCATTCACCAAACCTTGAATTTACTTTCCTGTTGAATCTTGTAGCTGCACAACACCTCCATCTATCACATAATTTATCTCATATGGCCCTAGCCAATGCATCCTGAGCTTCCCTAGGTGCTGCAACTATTTACTGTCATAGAGGATAATTAAATATCCTTCCTTAAATTTCTTCTTCTTAACATGTCTTTCATGCCAGGATGTATCCTTTTCTTTCTATACCTCCTGATGGAAACCAACTATGATACTTTC
This sequence comes from Picea sitchensis, assembly GCA_010110895.2. Taxonomy (NCBI): domain Eukaryota; kingdom Viridiplantae; phylum Streptophyta; class Pinopsida; order Pinales; family Pinaceae; genus Picea; species Picea sitchensis. The sequence continues at coordinate 95,382 of SNQJ01S0038525.1, forward strand.
TTCTTCTAATTCCATAATTTGATCCAATCTTTCTTGAGATGTGTCTCTTTCTTTCATGTTTGTAATAGTTGTAATGCACAAAATAGGTATCAAATACTCCAAGGGAACTACTTCTTATTGTCCATACACCAACTTGAAAGGTGTTTTCCATGTTAGCTTCTTGCATGTAGTTCTATAGGCCCATAACACTGTTGGTACCTTCATATCCCAATCATCCCTATTTACATTGCAAATCTTTGTTAAGGAATTCTCCAATATCTTGTTAAATGCTTCAATTATCCCATTATCTTGAGGGTGATAAGGAGTTATGTTCTGATGATGTATCTCAAATTCTTCAAGCATTTACTAGATTTTATTGTTGATGAAATGAGTACCTTGATCACTCATGAGGATTCTATGGCATCCAAATCTGGTGACTACCTATTCAAAATAGAAAGTGCGTTGCATTCTCTGCACTGCAATCCTTCACTGCTATTGCCTCATCCCATCTGGTTAAGTATTCTATTGTTGTAATAATATATCTCTCTCTTGATCTTCTGGCTGGTGGATTAATTGGTCCTACAAAATCTACTACCCACTTATCAAATACTTGCAAAGTAACCTGAGATATCAATGGAATCTCATCCCTCCTAGATGGCTTTCCAACCCTCTGACAAACATCACAATTTTGACAGTACTCCTTTGCATCCTTGTGAACTATTGGCCACCATAATCCCATGTGCAATACCTTCTGAGCAATAGATTTCCCTGCATAATGTCCTCCAGCTATGCCTTCATGTTCTTCTACCAAAATGATGGGATGTTCATGCTCCATCGCACATCTTCTCAAAATGTTGTCTGCACCATGTTTGTATAAATGTACTGCAATTAATTGATAGTATGCAACTCTAACCACCAAATTTTTCTTCTGCATAGTATTAAACTCTTTTGGGGAAAATACTGTACTAAAAAACTCAATAGTGTCATCAAAATACTCATCAACAATCTGTACTGAAAAATATTGTGCATCAGGGAAGTTGTCCTCCAAACTGCTTGGTTCTTCTCCATTAGTAATCCTTGACAGATGATCTGGCCCTGCATTGAATCTTCTAGGATTCACCACAACTTCAAATTCAATATCCTGAACAATAGTAACCATTTTCATATTGTTCCCCCAACACTGGCTTATTAACCAAATATATAAGTGCATAATGATCTGTAAACATCTTAAACTGATGGCCTAACAAGTAGTGTATGAATTTATGTAATGCATATACCATGGCTAGACCTTATCTTTCTGTTGTGTTGTAGTTCTGTTCTGAATCTGAAAACTTCCTGGCTGCAAATGCTATAAGGTGATCTATATCACCTTATATTGGATGTGTCAATACTGCTCCAAGTGCTATTTATGATGCATCCACATGCACATGAAATTCTTTTGACCAATATGGAAATACGAAAATCAAAGAGTACACTTGGTCATGAAGGATATTACAGGAAATTCATGAGGGTATATGCATAGATTATTGCACCAATGGAGAAATTGTTGAAGAAGAATACTAAATATCAGTGGAACGAGGAGTCCCATAATAGTTTGGACATTTTGAAGGAGAAGAATGAGTGCCTAACATTTGCACACTACTTGGGAACACCATCATAAGAAGATGGTGACTACGTCATAAGAAGAGAAGAAAAAGTAGGGAATTCCTCTCCCCAAGTAGTGCACAAAGGTTGGGCACTCATTCTTATGATGACATTATTTTCTACAAAATGTGCATCGGGTGTCTTCCCTCTTTTCCTTTCCCTTATTCTGATTCAACTGAAATGTTAGGTTTCGAGTTATGCTCTCATCTCTTCCAAAGATGGATCTGTATGCTTATACTGATTTTCATCTAACTGTAAGGCTTCTTGTAGAGACTCATTATGACTCTGGAATTTTTGTTGCCTCAAAGGATACTTCAAGTGTGGAAATAAAGAGTTAACAAATACATGTCTATGTTGCATATTAGTAATAGATTATCCTGTTAGATTATTTACTGCGAGACCCATATACCAATCTAATGAACAATCTCTAAATGTGATTTCCAATTGCACAACCTTTGTATCTTCATCTGTAATCTGCTTAGCTGCCCAAATCTTGTCACAAATGAACATATGATTTTCTAGGTACTACGAACCTTCTCCTCGGAAATCTAGTAACCTAATAGTTAGATCTACTCCTACCATTGTGAAGTTTGATGTAATACCACCTTCGCAAGGTGTAGATACCTAACTACTGCTTGCTGAACTTATACTTCTACTTGAATTTCCACTAGACCTTGTCCTGTAAAAATCCTTCTACCACTAATCACTTGCTGGTTAATGAGTTTTTCTTCTTCAGATGTCTTAGTCACACATGGGGTTGTGGGTTCCACACTAATTCATATCTAGAATGGAGAGCCTTCTTCTATGCTAGACGCTTGACCTATTATTTTCCTCTCATATGTGGTGCATAAGATTTTCTCAATCTTCCTTGTCGCATGGAGATCCTCTACCTCTTCCTCATCCCTGGACAAGCCCTCTCACTCGACTACTGCCCTCTTCTTACTATTGATCTTATACCGGTAAGTTCATTCATTTCACTTCACTCCCACTCTTCTTATTATCTCCTTGTTATGTTCCTCATCCATCATGATTGGGTCCATTTCTTCCTTCTTCTGGCCTCTCTCCAGAGGCTTCTCCATATCTCATATCTTCCTTAGTGGTTCCCCCAATTCTCCCATGTGCGAAAAGTGATTTAAGTGTCTGATTCCATTATCATCACTCCTTTGTCATGCAATATGATCTTTATCAATGTGTAAACTGACCTAATGTACCTCCCTTGTAATGTCCCCACTTTCGGACATCATCACAGTGTAGAGGTTTATGATGACCAGAGTAGCCAGATGGATGTTATAGCGAGTACAAGGGTTATTGAGAGGCATTGTGGGGTCCATCTTGCATTGCTCATCTTATTTCATCATTATGATCCATTCCGCACAGATTGTCTTTGGTTCCGATGCATTCCGACGATTTCCATGGTTTTGAGTATTTTTGGCTATAAGTTAATTAAATTCACTGAAGAGGTCATTTTGGGCACATTACTTGGAGGAACCTCCCAGTGTAAGAGCTCATTGGAATCGGGAGAAGAAACACTATAGGATGGGATGCTGAGAAGTGACTTTCAGTGTCCAGGGAAGCTAGAAGGAGAGATAAGGAGATTTTCAGAGGTAAAAAGGTTAATTAATTAATTAATTAAATATTAATAAAATGAAAGTCACTTTGGAGGGACAATGTGAGAAAAACGTATAAAGGAAAGGCAAGGGCCTCTACTCATTCATTCATGTATGATCATATTTTCATATCTGGCTTCTATCTAGTGAGCCCAGCATTAGGGGTTTTGAGGGTTTTGACTTAACAAACCCTAGAGGACGATTCAGTGGTGAAAGATTCTGCCTAGCTTGTCCCAAGCTTGGTCTCGAAGATGCAATACGCTCCCACACCATTCTAGTTCCAGATCTACTCAGTTGCAGGAGAATTCCACATCAGTTACTTGTGTAGATAGAGAGACAACGCACCAGTTGGGGGTTTCCAGCAAGGGGGGTGCACCATTCTTGGGGAGAGATTCATTGTAGGTGATTAGCAGGGCTTTTGGAGATTCTATCACCTGGGTATTTATTGTAGGGATTTGGACATCATATCTAGTCCATTCTTGAGGAATTACCATGGCTAGATCATCATCTATAGGTTGGGACGACCTTGGGAGAGAGGACGATTTGGTGATTCACTGATTTACAGATCTAGGAGGCTATACCTCATATCTGACCTTGAAACTTCCCCCAGGGGTTTGTGATTTCCCGGTCTATCATTTTGGAGAGTTTCAGGAGGTTTGGAGGTCTCATTCACCCAAGCCGAGTTATCTAGGGTTTCAGGCATCCAGGGGTGCGTACCATTCAGTGGAAGAGTTCAGATCCACAGGGCTTGAGAGTGACTTTGGATAATTGGGCACCTGGGTTGTCCTTATAGTTGCCTAATCTATCAGTTGGCATATTTCTTGGGGTGATTGGATACTTTTGGCAGGAGGGCCGAATTGTTGAGGAGCTTCAGCTATCCAGCAGGGTGTGGCACCTTCCTACTAGGGGGTTTAGCATTCTTACGACCCATATCTACTTTTATTCAGTCTTCATTCTATATCTATCCCTTGGAGTCTTATTGTAGTATTCTATTGGAGCATTTTGTAGTAGCTCTATTGTCTATCTTCTTGGCCATCTATTGAGCATTCTAGATCGACATCTTCATTGTAGCAGGTTTCTCTATTCCATGAATAAAAGTAGTTTTGAGATGTTTTGGCTTTTCTATCATATTACGTATCGTTGAGTTATGTTCCATGGTTATGTATTCTTGTTTATTTCTACAACACATATATAACACATCAGTAAACCCTAAGGCTGAAATCAAGAGATCATCCTGGAAGTAAACACATCAAAACAAGAAGTTCAGTAAAGTGTTTGACGAAATACCACAACCATAATTTTTTTTAAAAGACACCAAAACCGTGATGATCCTGGCATAATGGCTTGAGATCATTACAGTGGTATCAGAGCCAGGTTCCTGCCAGCCTAAGGGATCTTCCATAAGGAAATATTAGGTCTATAGATTTTGTTAGAGAAGCGGTGAGTTGTGAAAGGGAATATCATGCACTTTGTGAGAGACTTGGGCCTCTAATAACGCTCCAAAATTTTATATCCATAAAAAACCCTAGTTGGAGAAAAGATAAGGTGACCTATTGGACCAACATTGTAGAGGGAAACAAAGCCAAAGCAGATAGATGGAGGGAAGCACAAAGAAACCCCACACCCATTAGGAGCACACAACTTTGCTACAGTTGCAAGGTGCCTTGGGAACCAGATCATAGGTGTAGGGGTAAGGGTAAGAAGCATATCATTGAGGTGCACTATGACAGTGATGATGAGGATTTGGAGCAATATGATGATGATAGTGACTCTTGCATAGAGGCTAGTGATAGTAACTCTTGCACAGAGGTTGATGATTCTAGCACACTTGAGGAGGATGATGAACCTTGTATAGTGGATAGACAGTCGGGAGGACCAGATGATAGTACCAGTACTTCAACAGACATATCACATGGTGTTGATGACCTTACACCCCATCAGAGTGGTGACACTAGTGAGGACTCACATGTATTAGCACCTACAAATGACCAACCTCCTATGGTGGTCGTGACACATTTGTCATCTTTTCAGACATCCATGATAGGCACATCACAAGAGGATATCAGTGGCATGTCAGATATGATTGAGGAGCCTTGTGTGAGGGATGCACACCACAAACATGTAGATCCACAGATCCAGGAGGAGACACAGGACGTGCAGGTAGTTGATCCTACACTTACAACTCAACATGAGGAGATTGAGTCACATCTTTTGGAGACTCCATTAGTTGAGCAAATTGTGGAGACTGATAGGTTTATGGAGAAATTACTTCCAGGATCAACCTGCTTGGATGGGGATGCACTCTTTAGTATTCAAGATGACCATAGTATGTGTCTGGACACAGATATATGGGATCCATGCACAGATGATAGTAGTAGGTTGTGTGCATAGGAGGATACAACTACTCGCAGTGGATACAATATGATTCAGAGGGAGCTAACAGTTGAGGATGATGTGAAGTTATGTATGGGCAGACCCAGTGGCATAGTAGACAACAGGCAGTTCAACACTTTATCTTATGCATAGAGTGTTGTTAATGATGGCACTAGCAGTGGGAGGCATGAGGGGGTACCTCAACATGACTATGATCAAGAGTCACACCACTTAGCAACACAGTTGAGAGTCAGTGAGGATATGATCATGGAAACCACCAGGCGCAGTGATGACATGCATACATTGATGGAAGATTACTATTGGAGAGTGTTAGTGGCACATGGTAGTTCAGATGAGGGGATTGCCATGGATGATTTTCATACTCTCAGGGAGAGAGTATTTGTGATGAGGACCGACTACCAGCAGTTGTTGGCTGAAAGAGATTACCTATTGAGGGTGGATGAGATGTATCATGAGGCTCTGAGGGAGCAGGAGTTGGAGATGGAACGACTCACTTAGGAGTTGGAGAGCACTCGAGGATTCTTGAGAGGCACACAGAACGCCCTTCAAGAATTAGAGTATAGATCAGATGCGTCGCTTGAGGAGATTCGTCATAGACCCACTTCATCTGTCTTAGTGGACACTCATATGTATCAATCAATCACATTGATAGAGGATGTTGGTGATCTAGCATAGGAGCACCAGTTGCTAGAGGACACTTCCATTTGTGTTTTGAGAGAGGTTTGAACTCCATGTAGAGGTTGATCCAACAGTATGCCCAAGATCTATGATGCAGCATGAGTCTACGGGAGACGACATGAGTATTCCATAGCATAGAATGATTAGTGATAGCTCACAGGTACATGTTGATATGTATGGTGGGATTCAAAGGGGTGTACTGCCTTGCAAGGAGGAGACGCACTTAGGGGAGCATGCAAAGGCCACTCCTTTGGAGAAGTATATAGTTATGAGATATCACCTTCATCATTTCAGAAGTTGTGTGGGTGATAGAAGATGGATATTGGTTTACCAATAGTTGGCGGAGTTACTTATGGTTGTACCTGATGATTGGGGTTTAGTGGTGGCTACAGGCGAGCAGTCATCAGGGGTATAGGTAGACGTGCTCTTGGTTGATTCCTTGGGATTGACCGAGGCAGGTGGTATTTTTCAGCCCTACAGTTAGCTACAAATGTCTCTGTTAAATTTTCCCAACACTTTTATCATGGAAAACAACATGAGGAGAGATAGACAAGGATAGGGGGCATGGGTTGTGCCTAGGCTGAGGCCACCTGACATGAGTATATTTACGACATCCAACCAGATAGAGATGGATCATCATAGGAAACCAATTGAGACTTGGTGTGTGATAGAGAGCATCATGGGCCAGGTGATAGCAGATGAGCACAGAGGGCTTCTGATAGTGATTAGCCTCACACAGGAGCAGTTAGAGGAGATTGGAAGTGATAAACTTCCAAGTTTGCCATGGGATCTGGGAGTCTGTTTTGTTAGCAGGATGTTCATGTTGACCCATGTTGCGCCAGAGAGCCACACACTCCACCTTGGGTTGGTTTGGAGTGGGCCTGCAGGTACTTGTCCTATGGGGCGAGACCTTTTCTCCCGCTTGATCGTCATGATAGGGCCTATAAATGTTTGGATAGATACTTCTTCTACAGAGGTGTCTTCACTGATACAATTTTTTGACAACAGGTCCAATGGCCATAGGTATTTCAGCTGGAGGACCCAGGATAGGAGGATTCAGGATGTATGCAGGGAGAAGACAATCATGGTCAGAGTAGTGTAGGGCCAGCAGGGTGATCTTCGACAGAGGTTAGCATGGGACGCAGGGATTGCAGAGTTGGGAATTTCACTGAATGATAAAGGCGAGTGGACCATTGCAGGAGAAAGTTATTCTAACTTTCCATTGATCTTTAGTGTTGAGAGGAGCGCATTGATTGCGGGTGTCTCACAGAGGTCTGGAAACACCTCATTTGGGCATCAACATGAGCAGTTGATGGAGGCCATATGGATCTTGGTAGAGACTTGGAGGATGGATTTATTCCGAGATGAGGCCATCTGTCTTATGTAGGAGACTCTCAGAGTTGATGTATTTCAAGGTGATGCTTCCCAAGGGTTGGCAGTTCATGACTTGATATGGGACCCAGGGAGAAGAGTGCATGAGTATTCATCTTCAGATGGGTTCTACTATGTATCCCACAGGTGGACATGGGATCCTGGTATTTTATTTGAGGGGATTTGGTTATTGCTTGAGGACAAGAAATTTTCTAGCAGGGAGGACTGTAATGTCCCCACTTTGGGACATCATCACAGTGCAGAGGTTTATGATGACCAGAGTGGCCAGATGGATGTTATAGTGAGTACAGGGGTTATTGAGAGGCATTGTGGGGTCCAACTTGCATTGCTCATATTATTTCATCATTATGAGCCATTCCACACAGATTGGCTTTGGTTCCGAGGCATTCCGACGATTTCCATGGTTTTGAGTATTTTTGGCTATAAGTCAATTAAATTCACTTAAGAGGTCATTTTGGGCACATTACTTGGATGAACCTCTCAATTTAATAGCTCATTGGAATCGGGAGAAGAAACACTATAGGATGGGATGCTGAGAAGTGACTTTCAGTGGCCAGGGAAGCCACAAGGAGAGATAAGGCGATTTTCAGAGGTAAAAAGG
>SNQJ01S0038525.1:123805-164854 GCA_010110895.2 Picea sitchensis
GAATATAATTGTTATGGGATATTTTATTTATTTTGGGGAAAATTAAAATTATATTGGGTTATGCCCAATCTCCAAGTTCAAGCATTAATCGACATCTCAAGACAACACTAGCCAAAGACACAGGCCAATTCCAGCATATCGATCAAGTTATGCACAAAGAGCCAAGAGAGAGACCAACATTCAAATTTAAGGTGCCAAGTGTCAAGAACAAGCATTGACAACACTCTCACAAGGTTCCAAGCATCAAAAGCACCCACGGGAAGTGTTTACAGTTCTCGATGGTTGATACAGCTATAAGTAGTCGTTCTCCTTTTTTATATCAATTATTTTTATGGATGGTGCTAATGAATTTGCAAAGTTTTCACAAGATTTATGCTACCAAATTGCACGCAAACACAAAGACGGGCGCTACCGAAATTTTGGCAGAGACCAAATTATGTAAAATTATTTTGCAAGGATGCTTCTGCCAGTTTTGAGTGACTAACTTAAAACTTGGATTGTGAACAATTGAGAAGGTATTTTTGAAAATTGGAGGAGGTTTTTGTTCATAACATTCCAAATAACAATCACCCATGGGAAGTGTTTACAACTCTCGATGGTTGCTACAACTATAAGTAATCGTTCTCCTTTTTTATCTCAATTATTTTGATGGATGGTGCTAATGAATTTTCAGATTTTTCAAAGGATTTACGCTACCAAATTGCACGTAGACACACAAGGGGGCACTACCGAAATTTTGGCAGAGACCAAATTGTGCAGAATTATTTTTCAAGGATGTTTCTGCCAATTTTGAGTGACTAACTTAAAACTTGGATTGTGAACAATTGAGAAGGTATTTTTGAAAACTAGAGGAGATTTTTGTTCATAACATTCCAAATAACCAAAACCTCTCTCAGGTTTTCAAAATGTGTTATGGTTTGAGATATATTAGACATAGAAGTGTAACTACCAACTGTTTTATAGCGGCGCTACTGAATTTCCTGTGGCGGTCACGGTTTTGATATTCGCCTTGTTGGGAGGTTGCCACCTATCAAGAAGGATTTGAATGGATTCTCAAGGATCAATTAGATGTCAAGGGACACCTTCACCTAAGATTTAGCTCAATCAAAGGCCTCATGCAATGAGGTGGAAACAATTTATTAATGACTTCCAACCAATTCCTGAAAATTAACAGTTTGTTGGATTTTTGTCTCTTTGATTGTTGCCACCTATCTCCAAGGCTTAGAAACCAATGGAGGAGATTGGATTCAACCTCCTAAGGTTATTTGGATGCTATTTTCTATTCAAGGAACTCTTGGATAAAAGGGATTCATGAGCCAAGAGAGGCTAGAGAGAATAGGAGCATGCAATTTTCATGTGTGTGTTTTGTAAGCTTGTGGGCATTTTATGATTGTAAGAATTACTGCGATTGGAGACTCATGAGAGCTGTGATTTCAGATTGTAACTCTTTTTTTAATATTTCTTCTTCTTTGAATATATTGCAGATTTGAGGATCAAAGGTTGTCAATGATTTATGGATCCCTAAGCAGCAGAGGATCTGTTGTATTTTGCCCATCAGTCATTGTTTATATTCAAGTATTTGTTGATTCATTAAATTGAGAGCATATATGTTTAGTGAACATTATACCTTATGTTTTCCTTCTTCATTCTTCCTCTTATCAACATATAATCTTGTTTTCTGTTGAACAACTTTTGTGCCTTCGATGAGTAGGATGTTTCTGACTCCATTGCCCATTGGTGTAGCCTACTGATCTACAGTTTGCAGCCCTCTCTCTTTCTTTATCCATCTTTTTTATCCACCTATTCAAAACCAAAATTATCTTTTACATTATGATGGGTGTTGAGCTTACACTTTAGTAGTCAAAGTGTGACTTTCAGTGGTAACAGACACATTAAAATACCCAGATCAGCCTTATTTATTTTTGCCTAAGTCTAACTTAGGAATTCAGAAAAAAAGAAATTATGCTTTGAGTGTTGTGTGGAGCCCAAGCTAGTGAGGCGCACCACTTGAGTGTTGAGTGGTGTCCAGCCATGAAGGGTGCCTCAATCTCATCCATTGAAGGTTATGCTGGGAACACATCTCAAGGCATAAAGAAGGCTAAAGGAAAGATAAATTGAATGGCTGAGAGTGAAAGGGACACACTCATTCATTTCAAAGAGGAAGAGGGGTGCTTGGTTGTGAGAGAGGAAGAGAACAAGCAGCTTGGAGAAGGCGAGTTTTGGGCCAGATTTGGGCAACCAGTGGATACCAAACTAGGGACATATTGTGCAACAAAGAGAGGCCAAACTCAGAGCCACTTGTAACAACAGAAGAAGGTCGATTCTATTGTGCATTGAGCAGCCAGAAGAGGGTTGAATCAGGGCCGAGTTTACTCAACAACATGGGGCAATTCTGAGCAGTTCGTACAGGGTCGTACCTGGGTCATATGCAAGTCTGATCCGGATTATTTTCGGCACGAAATGAAAATGGAGATATAATAAATAAATGCACAGAGATATCGCAGATATTCAATAATATAACATAAATGTATCAGAGATGCAACCATAAACCTAGATATATAGTAATACATGATTTCTATTAATGAAAGAAATGTATAGAGACTGTAAAAATACAGAGTGAAAGACTCGCTAGAATGGTGGCAGCTTATCTCTGAGAAGAGATGTGATGGCTACTCACATTCGCAAGAAGATGATTACAATGAGACTCTAAAGGCCCTTTTACAATAAACAGGAATGCCAAAAACCCTAGACATCCAAAAACCTAACCCTAGGAGATGAAGCGCCAAAAGTCATGTGGGCCCTGTTTGGGTAAGTCAGTACATCAACTTCCCGGGGTCATAACTTTTGCATACGATCTTTGTTTTATGCGTATGATATCTTGTTGGAAAGGTATCGTAGAGGATATTAATTTTGGGGGCTCATTGATTCCTTTGGCTATCATTGAGAATATTGATCCCGAAAAATCTTCATTTGGGCCCTCAAAATGGCCCCGAAAGTTAAAACTGCTAAAAATTGTAAATTGCCAAAATTGCCAGAAAATTGTTTTGAACTAGTTGGAGAAGGTGGGTGGCCACCAATATCCACCTGGATCAAATTTGTACAACCAGGGTCGTACATTCCAAAATTAAGTTGGGTCGTACAACCACAAGTTGGGCCAAATTTGTTGAGGAAGGAGAGGAAACTAGCTAAGAAATTTATGTAGGAAACTTGCTGAGAAATTTCTAAGAAATTTATAATTTATTTATTGCTATAATATTCATATCAAAAGCCAAATAAAGCCCCATATTTGTTGGTTTTCCCCACACTGGAGTTTCCAAGGTATTTCTGTTGTTGTCTATTTTATGTGCTTAGTTTTCTGTTAATTTTTTAGTGTGTTGTTGTTGTTTATTTTGGTTAAATAACTCAAATGTAGATTAATTGCATAATTTCTGAAATTATTACAACAAAGTATAATTTATGGGTTTGTAAATTATTGGTATTTAGTTTTTGTTACCGAGTTATAAAAAATTAACAGTCTTCTCATTGCATGCAAGCTATGTTTTGCTACATTCTTGCTGCCAAGCTACGATCCCTCATCCCCAACCTCTCCACAATCCTCTTCTCAAGACCATGATGCGCTCACGAATCAGATAGGCCAAAATGAGTTGTATCATGCGTTCACTATAATAAATCCAAGGAAGCTTCCCTCGGACTAGTAGACTTCTTCATCGAGGGCATTACCCACTAGCAACAAGAACCTGCATGAACCCTTCAAATGATATTTAGGAGGAGAAGTGATCGTCTCACTCATCACTATGTGCCTCAACTGCCTTATTGTCGACTTCCTCCTCGGTTGGAACTACATGTCATACTTGTTTTCTTAATAGAGAGTTGTTCCTTTTGTCGGTCTCTTTATGGCCAGGACAACGACGACTTTCCATACACTTTCACAGAGGAAACAACACATATGTTCCTACGCCACTTCTCATAGAAGCTCCTTGCAGCTCACTTCTGTAACCTTCCTCCACTCTTGCACTCACACATATTCATCAAAAGGATGGACAAACAACACATTACTACAAAAACATAGAAGCAATCCACTCAACTATTTACTCTCACCTAAGCTAAGCTTCCATTTACCTAGGCCCTCCCGTGAGGGAGTCAATCTCAGCCCTTCTCTGATACTATGAAAGGAAACATGAGAGGGAGAGTAAACATTATTATACATAAACCAAAATTGTGATGCATGATTTATGAAACAATGAAATAGAGTACATATAAATACACAAATATTTATCTCAAGATAGACAAACTACCTTTATCACACAATCTACTTGGTTGAGAAAATATCTCAACCTCACATCAATCTAGGAAGCATCCAGTTGGAGAGAATATCTCAAATCCAACTAGTTCCAACTTCTCAAAGACTAGGAAACAAACTCTACATAGAGATGAACTCTACCTAATTATGACAAATAATCATAATAAGCACAAATATGGTCACACCTAAGAAAAGTGGGAGTTACATATTCCAACATTAGTTGCATAGATGTGTTGATGATTACAGTTGCATGAGACATCCTCCAGGACACAGACTGAGTGAATCGGCATGTGAGAGAGCCCATGAGTTGGGTGTGCCCATGATATGGGTGTATCATTCCTCTCTAGACGAAGATGGAACAATGTGTACCCCTGTGCAGGGAAGATACCCATCAGTTGGATGTGTCGTTCTCTCTGAGATGGAGATGGAACGATCTATGCCCCTGAGAAGGGAATATGCCCATGAGATGGGTGTGTCGTTTGAGATGAAATGATCTGTACCCCTGTGAGGGGTGAAGGATCCCATGTGATGGTTTTACTGTTCTCCTCTATGTAGAGAGTTGAGACGATGTGATACTCCAAATGATTCTCCTGTGAGACTTAGTGAGATAGATATTTGTTGAGTAGGACATTCATGTGGCTAAGCATAGGTGGACGTGACCCTAGTGGTTGAGCACTAGTGAGTGTGTGTCTAGATGATTCTCCTGTGAGACTCGGTGAGATAGAGATCTTTTGACTTAGATGTTAATGTGGTTGAGCACAGGTGGATGTGCCCCTAGTGGTTGAGCACTAGTGGGTGTGTGAGATCCCTTGCTATATTGTTTAAGAGTTAGATTTATATGTTGTTGGCACTAAGAATCACCCTCGGATTTCAAAGAGGATAAACCCAGTACCCATCAGATTATGTGTAAATGTAAATGAGTGTTTAAAGGTCAAATGGACAAGACTCGGGATAATAATGTTTTAACTCATAAATCTGGGCTAGCATGCACAAGCAATTGAAGTCATGATTAACTTCAGTCAGTGAATGGGAGTAAAATTGAATAGAATGAAGACTTTGGTGAGGGAGGTGTAAAGGTATGCTATTGACATCAAGTCTTCAATCAGCCCAAGGAGGAAAAACTCAAACACAAGACCTTCTTGAATTCAAAGTTTAAAGAACACTGAAGAACATCATAGTAGTACTATAATCAAACATCCATCATAATACAACTATAACAATCTCATATGGATCATTAAATCATGAAAACTTCAGCATAAGAGGCAACAAGATGGAATAATAGAAACGGACTTATATTATTAAAAAATTCTCAAGTCCAGTACATAACTAGAGAACCAGTCTACTTAATCAAAATATTACAATACGGGAGCCCAGCTCAACCATTTGACCCTTCTTCATAATTTTGAATATGTATTTATAAAAAAAAGGAAAGGAAACAACTAGAGGTGCGAGTTGGCCTTCCTCCCATAGGATTCTCCAAAAAAATTTATCAATCTAACACATGTTCTAACATCTATTTAACAAACTACTACAAAAAAGGAATCATGTTGGCAACCAATCGACATTGTCTCCCTTGTGGTGAATTCCTTTCCATTTCCAAGTGTCCTCCAAGGATTGTATGTTGTCACTATGCTACCACCTGTAATCCTCTCTCCTCTCTACATCATTAGCCACCCAAAAGAGTGATGAATTTGAACCCCTTGATTGCAGGTGTCAGTTTGTAGCACCATTCAGTAGCGTGTTGGGTATCCATTTCAGTAGCACCCTTCGCAAAATAACTCTGCACATTTCGTAGAGCCTTCTCCAAAATAGGCATGCAGTTTCTGTAGCATCGATCCTATGTAATAATTGTGTGCAATTCCGTAGCGTCCCTTCTGAATTAGCCTTTGTGGATTCGGTATCTCCCTTCATAAAAACAACTGTGTGGATTTGGTAGTGGCACTATGACAAAATCCTGCAGAATTGGTAGTGCCAATGTTAAGTTCAACTTAGGAGATTTCGTAGCGTCCTATAGAAACGATCGTGCCACTCTGTATTTCAGCTAGGAGATTTCATCGCATATTGGGCAGCAAAATTGCAGAACATATTATATAAACGATTTTGCAGCGCCATGGAACTATGTAATTTTTGTACCTTTTCTATGTAATGAGACCAAACCTTAGAAAGCACACAAACTTATCTAATAGGTTAGGAGCCTGTAGATGCATGGATAGGTGGCAAAAATTATACTCCCTTGATCACTTACTCTTGCAAAAAGAGACCACCCCAAAAAATGGAGCTTATATCCCTCAACTATTTCATCATCCTAGCACTCCTCCTTGTTGCAGGAGAGATTTCTTCTATTATAGCACCATGTTTTTCTTTTGCGGAGATAGTCTTATTGATTGTAGGTATTCTCTTCTTCACTAATGGTTCCTCTATTTCAATGGTAGCTTCTACCAGAACATTCAAGTTACTCTCAGCCAATTCAGCCTTGAAATTCTATAATTATTCCTTGAGCTTTCTATTTTGAGATTGAAAGCCTCTAAATTTTTCCTGTAGAGGTTATTTAGTTTCTTATGGAGAGGCAGGTCTCTTCTTGCTGCAAATTTTTCTAGATCAAGGGTGTTGCTATAATTTTCCATGATCTCCTTCATCTTTCTTATGTATTCCAAACTTTTTTCCTTCAAACGAGAAACCTCCTTCCTAGCCTCCCTGAGCTTTCTAATCAATCTTTTGAAAGTGTGATTGTTAGGTGGAGAGTTGATGTTGATAATCTCAACAGACTTCCCCATGGCTTCACCTTTATCTTTTAGTTGCACAGGGGCTCTGTCGATCTCCTCAACATGCTTCTCAATGCCTTTTCCCTTATCTTTATTTTTCTTTTCTATTGAAACCTTGGGTGAACTTCTACTTCAACAACCTCCTTGAGAATTGATGATCTAGTAAAATGTTTTCTGACTTGTATGCTAGCTGCTGGAGTAGGTGAAGAGAAATGAAATTTTCTTCTCCTCTTGGTTGTGGCTTTGGTGGAGGAAGGGACTTCTTCCAATTCAGGTGCAAGAGGAGGTTAAAAGTCTCTCTGTGGAGAATGATAAACCTCCCTCTCTTCTTCTTCAATTTCCTTCATGAATTCTTTGTCTTGAGCAATGGATTTTCTCTTTCTTTTCTTGCTTGTTCTTGCTGGAGAAGCACTAGTAGATGGCAAAGGAATCTACATCTTTGACTGAGGAGTAGAATCTATGTCCAACTGCATGTGAGAAAAAACAATGAACTATTCCCAAGGAATATTCCTCTTCTTCAATTCTTCCATCACCAACATCCTGATCAATCCAGAGTGAAAGACACTAGTGTCCACAACTTTCAACTTGGCTTGGACTCTATCAGACATATTCCCCATGCTCCTCAAAAGGTAGAAAGGGATATCCATTTCATCTTTGCCACTAAAATGAATCAAAATCCTTATATGGTACTGGTATAACATCTTAAACCTTCCCTCACAAGTAAAGTATCTTTGGATGATCTTCAACATTTTGTCAAAATCTTCAACTAGATGGCTTATAGGAACTCCCTTGGACAAATTGTCTATCTGATAATCTGGTTTGAGGATGTCCTTGGAGAAGGCATCATTTAAGGTCATGGATTTAAACCACCTCTCACCGGTATTAGGAATCCATGTGGTTGTTGCAATAGAGGCTTCAGACACCTCAAACTCAAGGTATCCTACCTTAGTATTAATGCCATCAAAATGTAATGCAAATTGTCTTGTCACTTCAGGGTGTCCCCTCTGCATGTTTTGGCAAAAAGAGAGGCAGCCCACCCTTTGAAAAACCTCCCTGACCATTGGCTCATCATCAAACAGGTGCATGTCTGAGGGTTCAATCCTGACCACACTTCCTCCCTTGTGATATTTCTTCTTTTGAGGTGTCTCCATGGGTAAAGACAAGGGATCAAAGGTTGTGGTGTAGTGAGGGGTAAGGAAACAAACAAAGGAAAACTTCAATGAGAGAATGACAGTGGATAATGGTTTCTCTCTCTCAGGATATTCCTCTAACTCACCTTGATTTAACAATATATTGGTTTGATGGCCTTTATTTAAAAAATGGGAGAAAAAGACTCTGAGTTAAGGAAGGCAAGGATGCACTACTCAGCTTATGTCACCACACCATGGTTATCAAAGCTTTGGAAAGGTAGGGACTGCAATTCCCCTTACTGTCAGCAGATATCAAGTTGAAAGAGCGATGATATAGTGAAATAAAAGGCCATTGCAGGGGTCTTTGAATACCAACAGGTAACACTCCAATCCAATTAAAACACGACGCAAGGAAAATAGGGGATATGTAGCAAGGTTTCAGCGGCGTCTTTCTGTAGCGCAATGCGCACACAAGGAACAATTGATTGCACGGGTACTCAAAAATCGGGAGAAGAACGAATTGGCCTCTTCAATAGATGAAAACCAGGTGACAATGGTTGCAAAGTCTATGAGAGGGAAGCTATATATGCAAATGGATGAAGGAGGAAGTAGTCTGCAACATCTGGTGCTACCAAAACCTTAGGCATGAGATATATCAATAGTTTGATATGCAATGGAGAGAGCTCATGGAATAGTTGGTGATGTGGGTGACAATGGAGAATCTGCAACCATTTAGGAAACCACCACGTTCCCCTCAAATTCCAATTAATCTTTAGCAATTGATCCTATAGCGCAACCTGCAATCTGGTCTGAACTAGTGATTTCAGCAGTGCCTAGTTTGAGAGGAAATTCAAATACTCAAAACTGTTAGTAAACTCATTAATAACTAGATCTTTAATATCCTTATTTAATGAACCATGGCACTGAAAACAAGGTAGATCATGAACTTAGGGGATTATGACAAATTATGGCAAGGATCAAAGGACAAGGAGTGCGCTACGGAAACTCCTAATGAGTTGGCAATGCCTTTTTTCAAAAATTTGATTTGACCACCCTTTAATCAGACATAGGGACAGCATGGCAAGGATAAAGGATATGAGTGGAAGGAGTGATGTGTCAATTCATAAGATCATGGGATGGGTTATGCTTGATGTCAAGTCAAGAGGTGAGTCAAAAACCATAAGCCATAAAATGAACCTAGGCTTAACACCTATGTGTGGGCCAAAAATGAGCCAAAACCACAAGTCTTTATTTTTCCAAGCTAATCTAAGCAAATCACACAAAGAAAAATAAAGCAAACCTAAAGTCTAAAGGCTAAAAATTAAACCTAAGGGATAAAATACACAAGGCAACTTTATGCGATAGCATTGGCTCCACAGGGGATGGCATGCTCCTCGTGAGCTGCCAAGAACCAGCAGTTTCAGCCCATTATCCTAGGGCTATGGGGTCACTTATTCAATCAAAAATAAAACAAAAATGATATTTACAATGACATGGAAATCCACTCATGGCTTTAAGAAAATTAATTTTTCATAAAGTGCCCATTTACAGGGCCACCAAAAACTTCGGAATCCTCAAAATTCTGCAACTTGTAAGTGTTATATGAAAATACCTCAGAAATTTTGAAGGGACCAATCCACAAGGCCTGAAATTTATCGTGTTTTCCTTTGTCTTTATTTGGTGCATCCCACTTGAGAAATATATCTCCCATATGCAAATCTTCTTTGCTTACGTTCTTTTCAAAGGCTTGCTTGATATTTTGTTGATGGTCTTGTTCTTTGTCCAGTAGCTACTCCTTAGTCTGTTGCACTTCTACCATATGTTGTATTCTCCTGACCATATAATTAGGTTCTCCTTGGTAGTCTTGGAAGAATTTTTCCACAGACAAGGCAAGTTGAGTAGGATATATAGCCTCAACTCCATACACAAGTTGAAAAGGAGAGACACTAAGTGATCTCTTTGTTGTCACTCTATCATCCCAAAAAGCAAATTTCATCTTTGAATCTCGTGCTTTCTTGTTGTCTTCTAACAATCTCTTGATGATCTTTATAAGGATCTTGTTAGAGGATTCTTTCAGTCCATTCCCTTGGGGGTAGTAAGGAGTAGAATTAACCAATGTAATCCCTTACTGTTCACAAAGCTTGATCAATGGTTCATCCTTGAAAGATGTAGCATTATCAGTAACAATTCTTCTCGGACAACCAAATCTCGCCATGATATCCTCAAGAAAACCAATGATTCCCTTGTGGGAGACATTCTTTGTAGGGATGGCTTCTATCAAATTGGTGAAGTAATCAGTGGCAATCAAAATCCACCTATGCTGACCACTTGAAGCAGGATGAATTTCCCCAATAAAATCTAGGCCCCACTGTTGAAAAGATCATGAAGCTACCACAGGCTTCAATGGCAAAGACTTGAGTTGTTGCTTTCCAGAAAAATTTTGGCACTTGACACAAGATCTAATCTTTGCACAAACATTAGAAAAAAGGCTAGGCCAAAAATACCCAGCTCTGAGGATATTATAGGCTGTGGTTCTCCAGAAGTGATGGCCCCCACATAAACTATCATGAAAATTAGTCATAACCTTTTGGGCCTCTTGTGGATCTAGACATCTCAAAATCACTCCTAAAGGATCTTTCCAATACAAAACTTGGTCAATAAGACAGTATTTGATTTCTTTGAGCTTCAAATATCTTACCTTGTTCTTTTCCAAACCATCAGGAGGATGCAACCTTTGTAGAAAATATATGATGTCCTTGTACCAAGTGCATTCTGCCAATTGGGGGTTGATCTGGGAACCTTTATCAGACAACTCAGCTTGCTGATTTTCTGAGTTAATATTTATGAAATTAACCCCCAAAGCTGTGCAATTTGATTCAGCCAACAACCTAGCTAAACCTTGGCCTTTAACCAATTTAGTGGGTTTTATTTCAAGATCAAATTCCAGAATTTTGGCAATCCATTTGCTCCTCCTCTCGTCTATGTTAGGCTAAATAAGTATCTCTTTCACCGATGTTGAAGGGACGTATGCAACAACTTTTGAGTGCAGCACATATACTCAGAAAGCCTTGAGTTCTTTGACCAAATCATAGGCTTTATTTTCCATGATGTCATATTTTATTTCAGCATCCCTCAATGCCCTACTGAAAAAGGCAATAGGCTTCTCTAACCCTTCTACATTTTTCTGCTATAAAAAAACAGCTACTGTGTCAAATGAAGCAAAAGAAAATATTAGAAAATCCTTAGAGTAGTCAGGGCTGATGAGAACATGTGTTTCATTCAAAACATTTTTTATTTGATCAAAAGAATTTCGAGACTCAGTAGTCCATTTGACTTCGTTTCCTTTCATCAGCATGGTTGTAATATACTTTACCAATTCAGCAAAATATGAAATGAACCTTCTCAGAAAATTGATATTCCCCAAGAAAGGCTGAACTTATTTCTTGGATCTAGGGAGAGACAAGGTATGGATGGATTCTACTCTGCTTGAATCAATTCTTACCCCTTCATTTGATACAATGTGCCCCAATAATTTCCCCTCCTTCATAGCAAACAATGACTTCTTAGGATTGAGAGAGAGACCAAACTTTTTGCACTTCAAGAAGACCTGTTTCAAATGATGATAATGTTCTTTATCAGATTGTGAGAACATTGTAATGTCATCCAAATAGATGACTACAAACTTGTCCTTCTCCCCAATAAAGGCAATGTCCATGGCTCATCAGAAAGTTGTTCCTGCATTCATCAATCCAAAGGGCATTTTAGCATACATGAATGTGCCCCAAGGAGTGGTGAAGGTTGTCTTCTCTCTATCTTCAGGTAAGACAAAGATCTGATTGTAGCCAAAAAAGACATCAATCATAGACATCCTAGATGAGCCTGTCATTATCTGTAATATGTGCTCCATCTTTGGTAAGGGGTAATTATCTTTCTTAGAGCTTCCATTCAAATTTCTGAAATCAACAAAAAGTCTGATTTCGCCATTTTTCTTTCTCACTGGACCAAGTTAGCCACCCATTCAAAGTATCTCAAAGGAATGATAATCTTCGCATCCAAAAGATTTTTTACCTCTTTTTCGATAATAGGCGGTAGCATAGGATTTATCTGTCTCATTTTTTGCCTAAAAGGCTTGGTCTCTTCTTTCAAAGGGATCTTATGTTCAATGATGTTTGTGTCGTATGTTCTCAGATATTCATATGTCCAGGAAAACACATCAGCAAACTCTTTTAACAACTCAACATATTCATCCCTTTATTCCTTTGACAATATGCTAGACAACTTGACATATTTTGGATCCTTCTATGTACCCACATTACATTCAGTCACAGCAGCATTATCAGTTGAACCTTTAACATTTACAGCCACATCATTTCTATCGAACAATCTATCCAAAGGAACTAGTCCTTTTGGAATATGGTTACTAGGAAACTGAACAATATGATGGTTAGCAATTTTATTTAGAAAAACATCAGCATGAGGACTACTTTCAGTATCATGATCTTGATCAATATTCAAGGCAGAAAACTCATCCACGGTCTCAAGATATCTTTTAATCTCATGATCATCCTCAAAAACCTTCCAATGTTTGACATTGGAAGGTATAGAGGGTCTATACTTCACTTCTACATCATATTTGAGTTTAGGTGGCAAAGGGACTCTGAAATTACTTGCTGAAACAGCCAAAGAGTCATCCATGGTGTTCTCCTCTCTTGGAATAAATGAGATATTGAAAGCTAAGAAGAAACTGTCAACAAGATCTCAAACTTCATTTATGTAAGTCCTTAGCCTGGGGTGTTTAACTTGATACAGATTGTTTGTTTGGTGGACAATTAATTCATCATCTCCAAACATTGCTAGCTCTTCAATCCCCCAGTATTTAGCATCCCTCAAACACAAACAAGAGCTTCATATCCTGCCACATTGTTTTTAGTTTCAAATTCTAGCTTGTAGGACAAAGATACGGTCTTTTGAGTAGGGGAAACAAAGACTACTCCAGCACCAACACCTTCCTTAGAATAGGCTCCATCAAAAAACATCTTCCAAACAGAGGTATTTGGAGGAGAATCTTCACAAAAGGTAATGGATTGTTTTCTAATTTCAAGAAGAGGTTGAGGAGCATCAGTGAGATGCAATATACTGGATCCTAAATCAATATCAAGTGAAAAAATAGGATGGTTGGTGGGGTTTGCTTCATCACTGATGATGTAGGCTAATTGGGCCTCCCTGTAAAGCCTTCTATGTTCTCCCCCAAACACAGGAATGGTGGCATATGTAAGTTCCATATGCAAGGTTCCCCCTATTGTTTTTATCCAAGATCTTGACAAGAGCATACCAAACTTAGGGGGGACATCAGCTACCACAATATCCATGACCACACTTTTCATGGGAAACTGAAACAAGATCACAACCAAATCTTTGATAACCCCAAGACACTTCACTTTCCTAGGGTCAAAAGATTATAATTCATGGTAGATTTTTGTAATTTCCAACCCAAGCTCATCCATGATTGTTTTTGGCATGAGATTGTGAGATTCCCCTGAGTCCATCAAGAATTTATGCAGCACCTTATCATGAATGTTCAATGATGTATATAAGGGAGGGGATGAATCATCTCTATATTCTATCAAAGGTCTTAAGATGACTTTTGGTTTTTCATCTTGAAGGTTGACTGAATCAGTGGAATTGGAGGAGGGTTCGGGCTGCAGCATTTTGGATAGATATCTTTTGAATTCCTCATTTTTTTTCAGCTCCAAAAAATGCATGGGGATTTTGATTTTTTGAATCTCACTTTCAAAGTTGAAGGAAGATGGAGATTTAAGAATCTTCTTGACTTCTGGGGTAGGATTATTAACCAAAGATTAATGGATTTGTGCATCTTTTTATTTGCTGCCAACTATCACAGCCTTGGCAAAAATTTATGTTTTAGTGGGTTGATCAGAAGTGTCAGTCTTCTCCTCTTTCTTTTTGGATCTTAGATTGTATCTATTAGGACTTTCTTTTTTTTTTATCTCCCTTAATCAATTCATTTATTTGATTATCCATTAGGGATTCCTCATATGCAGATTGGGTCAAGTGAGGGAACAAAGAGGTGTCACATATGCAATGGAT
Source organism: Picea sitchensis (assembly GCA_010110895.2). Taxonomy (NCBI): domain Eukaryota; kingdom Viridiplantae; phylum Streptophyta; class Pinopsida; order Pinales; family Pinaceae; genus Picea; species Picea sitchensis. The sequence continues at coordinate 138,106 of SNQJ01S0038525.1, forward strand.
TTCAGGATTAGTTTCTTCATCCTCTCCTTCTTCATCAACAACAAGGTTGTTTTGGAGAGGGGTTTTAATTTTTTGATCATCTCTATATTTATTTCTTGAATCTCTTGGAAGGATCTGAAGAGAATTATTTGGTCTTCTGAAGTTACCTCTATTATCAACAATTTGCTTGTTCCTATATGTTTGTTTTCCTTCAAGTTTTAACTTCTCTATTTCAACAGAAAGTGATTTTACCAATTTTTTAAGCTCATCAACTTGAGGATGGACAATAGAAGAATCATAGGTTGAGGCTTCAACTCTATTTTTTCTCTTGTCCCTATCATATTTTCCCCTAAGTTTGTCATATGCCACTATGTTAGATTCTACTTCCAAGGCGACATCTTGCATATGATCTAAGGAGGCAGTTCTTCTTTCTCTCAGTAGAAGTAAAAACTCAAGGTCAAAAGCATTGGCATAGGTGATCTTGGCGGAGGTTTTTGTAGGCTTTATTACAGCAAGGATCTTGTTGTACATCTTATTGAATCTCTTTGAAAAGTCAGAAATAGATTCTCCCTCTTTCCTCTTAAAGGATCCAAATTTTGTGATATAATAAAGAAAATATTTTGTATCCCCCCACTGTATCAAGAAAGCATCATCTAAAGCTTCAATCATAGCAATGGATCCAAAATTCAAATACCTAAACCATTTCCCAACCTCACCATCAAGGCTCTGTACAAAGAATCTCATCCATACATCTTCATTCTCAATGTTTAAATTGTCTGCATAACTATAAAAGGCAGCAAGGTTTTCTTCATCAATTGTGTCTTCTTCCCCTGTGAACTTGGGCATGTATTTAAGGTAGTCTCTAGAAGGGAGAGAATTCATAGGCTGAGGTAAGAAATCTTAAAGACTCTCAAGTCTAAACCACTTCACAATATCAGGAGAGGCAAGGATTTCAAAATTTTCTCCTTTCAATTCTGGGTCAAAAGAGGAGTATTCGACAAGAAAACTTTCAAAATCAAAATTTCTAGAAACTTGAGCAGAAGGTAAAGGAGGAATTCTTGAAATAACAATTGGTTTATTAAGAATGGAATCAAGCAACTGAACAAAAGTACTTGATACAGCAGCAGAAAAACTTTCTTGAGAAGATTTTCCCTTCTTGATTATCTTCTCTGGGTCAACTTCAGGTGTATCCAGAGGTGGTTGTGGAGTTGACCTCATGTGTTTTCCTTTGGGAGCCATAGCTGAAACAATGGAGTCGCCAAGTGCAAGCTGCAATCTTCAATGTATTGAATTCTAATGCACCTTCAGAATCAGTATTCTTTGTCGTTCAATCCCAGGGAAATGTCTTCAATTCATACCCCGACAATGATGCCAAGAATGTTAGCACTAAGAATCACCCTCAGATTGCAAAGAGGATAAGCCCAGTACCCATCAAATTATGTGTAAATGTAAATAAGTGTTTAAAGGTCAAATGAACAAGACTCGGGATAATAATGTTGTAACTCTGAAATCTAGGCTAGCTTGCACAAGCAATTGAGGTCTTGATTAACATGAGTCACAGAATGGGAGTAAAAGTGAATAGAAATAAAAATTTAGTGAGGGAGGTGTAAAGGTCTGATATTGGCATCAGGTCTTCAAGCAACCCAAGGAGGAAAAAATCAAACACAAGATCTTCTTGAATTCAAATTTTAAAGAACACTGAAGATCTTAGCAGTACTATAATCAAACATTCATCATAATACAACTATAACAATCTCATGTGGATCATTCAATCATGAAAATTTCAGCATAAGAGGCAATAAGATGGAATAAGAGAAACTGACTTATATTAATCAAAAATTCTCAAGTCTAGTACATAACCAGAGAACCAGTCTACTTAATCAAAATATTACAATAAGGGAGCCCAGCTCAACCATTCGAACCTTATTCATCATTTGGAATATGTATTTATAACAAAAAGGAAAGGCAACAGCTAGAGGTGTAAGTTGGCCTTCCTCCCATAAGATTCTCCAAAAACAGTTATCAATCTAACACCTGTGCTAACAACTACTTAACAAACTACTACAAAAAAGGAATCATGTTGGCAACCAATCCAACAAGAATTAAATGAGATTGTCTCCCTTGTGGCACATTCATTTACATTGTCAAGTGTCCTCCAAAGGTTGTATGTTGTCACCATGATGGCACCTATGATCCTCGCTCCTCTCCACTTCATCAGCCACCCAAAAGAGTGATGAATTTGAACCCCTTGATTGCAGGTGCTAGTTCGTAGCACCATTCAGTAGTGTGTTGGGTAGCCAGTTCTGCAGCACCCTTAACAAAATAACTCTGCACATTTTGTAGCGCCTTCTCCAAAACAGGCATACAGTTTCCATAGCGTTGATCTTGTGTAATCACTGTGTGCAATTCTGTAGCGTCCCACCCGAATTACCCTATGTGTATTCAGTAGCACCCTTCATCAAAACAACTATGTGGATTTGGTAGTGCCACTGTGACACAATCCTGCGGAATTGGTAGCACCACCGTTAAGTTCAGCTTAGGAGATTTTGTAGCGTCCTGCAGAAACGGTCGCGCCACTCTGTATTTCGGCTAGGAGATTTCATAGCATATTAGGCAGCAAAATTGCAGAACATATTATATAAACAATTCTGCACCACCATGGCGCTACGGAATGTCTATGCCTTTTCTTTTTAATGAGACCAAACCTTATAAAGCACACAAACTTACCTGATAGGTTAGGAGCCTGTAGATGCCTGTATAGGTGACAAAAATTATACTTCCTTGATCACTTACTCTTGCAAAAAGAGACCACCCCCAAAAATGGAGCTTATATCCCTCAACTATTTCATCAACCTAGCACTCCTCCTTGTTGCAGGAGAGCTTCCTTCTATTATAACAGCATGTTTTTCTTATGCAGGGATAGTCTTATTGACTGTAGGTGTGCTCTTCTTCACTACTAGTTCCTCTCTTTCAATGGCATCTTCTACCAGAACATTCAAGTTCCTCTTAGCCAATTCATCCTTGAAATGTTTCAATTCTTCCTTGAACTTTATATTTTGAGATTGAAAGACTTTGTTTTGCCTGTAGAGGTTATTTAGTTTCTTATGGAGAGGCAAGGCTCTTCTTGCTGCAATTTTTTCCAGAGCAAGGGTGTTGTTGTAATTGTCCATGAGCTCCTTCATCTTTCTTCTATTTTCCAAACTTTCTACCTTCAAACGAGCAACCTCCTTCCTAGCCTCCCTGAGTTGTCTAATCAATCTTTTGAAAGTGTGATTATTAGGTGGAGAGTTGATGTTGATAATCTCAACAGATTTCTCCATGGCTTCACCTTTAACTTTTTGTTGCACAGGAGCTCTATCGATCACCTCAACGGGCTTCTCAATGCCTTTGCCCTTATCTTTCTTTTTCTTTGCTATTGAAACCTTGGGTAGAACTTCTGCTTCAATAGCCTCCTTGAGAGTTGATGATCTAGTAAAAGGCTTTCTGACTTTTATGTTAGCTGCTGGAGTAGGTGAAGAGAAATGCAATTTTCTTCTCTTCTTGGCTGTGGCTTTGGTGGAGGAAGGGACTTCTTCCAATTTAGGTGCAGGAGGAGGTGAAAAGTCTCTCTGTGGAGAATGATAAACCTCCCTCTCTTCCTCTTCAATTTCCTTAATGACTTCTTTGTCTTGAGCAATGGCTTTGCTCTTTCTTCTCTTGTTTGTTCCTGCTGGAGAATCACTAGTAGATGGCAAAGGACTCTGCATCTTTGACTGAGGAGTAGAAGCTATGTCCAACTGCATGTGAGAAGAAACAATGAATTGTTCCCAAGGAATGTTCCTCTTCTTCAATTCTTCCATCACCAACATCCTGATCAATCCAGAGTGAAAGACACTAGTGTCCGCAACCTTGGACTTGGCTTGGGCTCTATCAGACATATTCCCCATGCTCCTCAAAAGGTAGAAAGGGATATTCATTTCATCTTTACCACTAAAATGAAGAAAAATCCTTATATGGTATTGGTATAACATGTTAAACCTTCCCTCACAAGTAAAGTATCTATGGATGATCTTCAACATTTTGTCAAAATATTCAACTAGATGGCTTTTAGGCACTCCCTTGGACAAATTGTCTATCTAATAATCTGGTTTGAGGAAGTCCTTGGAGAAGGCAGCATTTAAGGTCATGGATTTAAACCACCTCTCACCAGTATTAGGAATCCATGTGGCTGCTGAAATAGAGGCTTTAGACACCTCAAACTCAAGGTCTCCTACCTTAGTCTTAATGCCATCAAAATGTAATGCAAACTGCCTTTCCACTTCAGGGTGTCCCATCTGCATGTTTTGGAAAAACGAGAGGCAACCCACCCTTTGAAAAACCTCCCTGACCATTGGCTCGGCATCAAACAGGTGCATGTCTAAGGGTTTAGTCCTGACCACACTTCCACCCTTATGAGATTTCTTCTTCTGAGGTGTATCCATGGGTAAAGACAAGGGATCAAAGGTTGTGGTGTAGTGAGGGGTAAGGAAACAAATAGAGGCAGACTTCAATGAGAGAATGACAGTGGATAATGGTTGCTCTCTCTCAGGATCTTCCTCTAACTCACCTTGATTTAACAATATACTAGTTTGATGGCATTTCTTTAAAAAATGGGAGAAAAATAATTTGAGTTAAGGAAGTCAAGGATGCACTGCTCAGCTTATGTCACCACACCATGGTTATCAAAGCTTTGGAAAGGTAGGGACTACAATTCCCCTTACTGTCAGCAGATCTCAAGTTGAAAGAGCAATGATATAGTGAAATAAAAGGCTATTGTAGAGGTCTTTGAATACCAACAGGTAACACTCCAATCCAATTAAAACACAGTGCAGGGAAAACAAGGGATATGTAGTGAGGTTTCAGCAGCGTCTTTGTGTAGCACAGTGCGCACACAAGGAAAAATTGATTGCACGGGTAGTCAAAACTCAGAAGTAGAACGAATTGGCCTCTTCAATAGATGAAAACTAGGTGAAAATGGCTATAAAGTCTGTGAGAGGGAAGCTATAGATGCAAATGGATGAAGGAGGAAGTAGTTTGCAGCATCGGGCGCTACCAAAAGCTTAGGCTGGAGATATATCAAGATCTTGCTATGCAATGGAGAGAGATCACGGAATACCTAGAGATGTGGCTGACAATGGAGGATCTACAAACGTTTAGGAAACCACCACGTTCCCCTCAAATTCCAATTAATCTTTAGCAGTTGATCCTGTAGCGCAATCTGCAATCTGGTCTGAACTATTGATTTCAGCAGCGCCGAGTTTGAGAGGAAATTCAAATACTCAAAACCATTAGCAAACTCATTAATAATCGGATCTTTAATATCCTTCTTTAACGAACCATGGCACTGAAAACAAGGTATATCATGACCTCATTGAATTATGACAAATTATGGAAAGGATCAAAGGACAAGGAGTGCGCTACGGAAACTCCTAGTGAGTTGGCAGTGCCTTTTTTCAAAAATTTGATTTAACCACCATTTAATCGAACATAGATACACGGCAAGGATAAATGGTATGAGTGGAAGGAGTGATGTGTCGAGTCATAAGATCATGGGATGGGTTATGCTTGATTTCAAGTCAAGAGGTGAGTCAAAAACCATAAGCCATAAAATGAACCTAGGCTTAACACCTATGTGTGGGCCAAAAATGAGAGAAAACCACAAGTCTTTATTTGTTCAAGCTAACCTAAGAAAATCACACAAAGAAAAATAAATCAAACCTAAAGTCTAAAGGCTAAAAAATGAACCTAAGGGATTAAATACCCAAGGCAACTTTATGTGATAACACCTATAACCCTAGTTGTGATGTAAAGGGTACAGGTTGACCCCACCATAAAGTGAAAGATAATTAATATGGTAATTATTAATTGTATTCTGAGTTAATGAGGTCGTCCATGTTGTACAAATAGACACCACTTTTTATGTGTCCAGTCTAATATAAATAACGGTGATTTCCCCATTGAGGAAACACAACACACATGTGATTTTGGAAATTTCACCAAGTATAAGTTCTAGGGCTAAAGTGCGCACCTCTCTTGGGCGCTAGCCTTCTTGGTTTTTGAGAGAACCTTTTTGTGTGCTAGGTATATGGTGTGGGAGGTCTTTCTCTTGAGAATATAGCAAAGGATTGGTTGGGTTTTCTTCCCTTGTTGAGAAGGGTTTCCTAGGATATTTCTTGTGTTCTTGTGCATGGTATTTCTTCTTGTGATCTTGGTTATTGCAGCAATTGTGAATGGTGTAGCTGCATTTGTTTATGGTTCAAGTAAAGGCTAAAAATGGAATAAACCCCATGCTTGAGCCTAGCATAGTGAAAATTCAACATGGTATCAAAGCTTAAGTCTTGAAGAAGCCATTGCACAAGCCTTCAAATCAAGCCGTCCTCTTTTTGTAGAATCGTACGACCCTCCTAGGGTTTCCAGAAAATATGTACGGCCCTCTTATTTTGTGTATTTCAACACCTTAAACTTGGACATTGGGGCTAAAAATTATATGGGAGTGTACGGAATCCCTCAGCACACCTCCAACAACTCTTAGATTGCAATTGCGAGAATTTGAAATTTTGGCCCTAGGGTTTCAAAGTTTTCTGCAGAAAATTCAGATTTAGGGTTTTTGCATCTCATTGAAGGATCTTTTCAGCTCACCAATGTTCTTTTGACTTTCAAGGATTATTTTTGGCAGTCATAAGACCAACAAAACATAAGTTGGAAAGGGTTTGTGAAGAATATGAAAATATGGTGAACAAAACCTTGAAGAAGAAGACTTATTGTGGGTGATACAAAAAAATTTACCAGAGACAGCTACCGATGAATAGAAGGAAGAAAGGAAGGAAGATGTCATAAAGGCAAGGAAGACAATCATCTACTCAAGCTCTTACATTGAATGGCCAGCTTCAAAATGACAAGTTGGGAAAAAGTGACATCGTGGCTACCTTCTTCATGAAGATGTCAGAGGACAGAGATCAACAAGGAGGAGGAAACCTTTCTTGAAATCATGGATCCAAAGGGACCTCGGTGCATTCAGAGGAACAACACATTGGAAGTGAAGAATCCAGGTTTGATTGTTTTAATTATCATGCTTCTAACCTACATTTCTAAGTTTGCTACATTACAAGTAGGTGTTGTAGCTATGACAACAATCCTTAAATTGTTTTGATTCTAGATATGTACTCATTATTCTCCTCTAGGAGATATTCTTGTTTTGTTTCCTTTCATTTGTTTTGTTGTTCCAGATAGGTTAACAACAAAGGAAGATGTTTATCCTTCAGACTTAAGAGGGAGTCACTTGACTTCAGAGGGAGTCACTTGACTTCAGAGGGAGTCACTTGACTTCAGAGGGAGTCACTTGACTCAAAGGGAGTCAAAACAATTTGAGAAGGAGGAAGAACAGAACCATCATTGAGGGAACCAAAGAAATGATGCATGATCAGAGTATTCCTATGATTCTATGGGCAGAAGCATGCATGACAACAGTATATGTTCAGAACAGGAGTCCTCGCCAGATTTTGAAGAACATAACTCCTGAAGAAGCTTTCACCGGAGTGAAGCCTGACATTGGACATTTCGGGATATTTGGCTGCCCAATATATTTTCATGTACCCAAAGAAAAGAGATCCAAGCTAGACCCTTCCGGAAGAAAGGGTACATTTGTGGGATACAGTGAATCTTCAAAAGCATATCGGATCTACATCCCTAATCAGAGATAGATTGAGGTAAGAAGAGATGTTATCTTTCAAGAAGAGATAGCCTTTCAAAGATCCAAAGAATCTCAGATGGAGATTGACAGTGAGACATTACCTTCTTCCCCTTCAAAAGTTCAAAGGGAGATAGCCATTGATACAGTCAATCCAGTTGCTCCAGTTGATATTCCCAGAGACATTGCAGTAGGCCATAAAAGTCATGTTTGGGCTTGACAAACTCTGCAAGAGGCAGAGGGATATGCAGCTCCTCAAGGCACATTCCAAGAGAGAAAGAGACCAAAAAAAATTCGAGCTATTCTTCAGCCATGAGCCACATTGTTGATATAGAGACTTCTTGTCATGGAGAAATAATAGGTCAACATGTATGGAAAGATGCCATGACAAAAGAGTATCATCCCATTTTGAAGAATTATGTGGGATATTGTTATGAGACTAGAAAAGAAGTTTGTAGTGACTTCCAAGTGGATCTATATGATCAAGCATGAAGTTGATGCAAGTGTTGAGAAATACAAAGCAATATTTGTAGTCAGAGGATTCTCACAAGCAAAGGGAGTTTACTATGATGATACATTTGATCCAGTATCCCTATACACTTCCATCCATACTATCATTCATGAGTTGGAAACTACATCAAATGGATGTAAAGACAGCCTTTCTCAATGGTGATATTGAGGAAGAAGTTTACATCAAGCGACCAGAGGGATTCATGACATACGATGAGAAATCTCATGTGTACAGGTTGAAGAAAGCCATGTATGAACTAAATAAGGCACCTTGTGCTTGGTATGAGAAGTGATGCAGGAGCATCCCTCACGACAAGCAAAACCAACGTGGAAGCAGAAGACAGCTGAAAGACGTCCAGCGCAAGATTTTGAATTTTTAAATTTTCCCTTGAAGTTGATGCGCTGAACATAAATGAGAGCATTTAATTTGGCGCCTTGGTAAAAATGTAATCAGACCTCGAGCCATATGCTCTCGTCTGAAATAGACAGAGGAATTTATAGTAGTAGTTGCAGGTAGATATAATTGAATTCTTAGATTAGACAATTCTAGAAGAAAGAGGGAAAACCGGGATATAGACACCCTCATTTGTATCATTGTAACAATTAACAGGAGTGAGAGAATTTAGAGCATAGGAGAATAGCAGAGGGTTGTAGAAGACATCTATGTATAGATCTTGAATTAATAGAAGAAGTCGATTCAGATTCATGGATGTTGTGTTATTCTCTGTGTATGTGTGTTAAATGCTCTGCTTATGAATATTTCTTCCTGTTATGCATTGTTGTTATGCTATGCGTATGATTTCATGTGTCGAGATTTAAATCTGAGAGGAAGTGAGGTGAGTTACAATTGTCTCTCTTTTGAGCAAGGATTCCTGCAAGGAGTGCAGTTGAAGTCGTCCGCAAGGAGTGCGTTGACCGAAGGCTCAGAGAGATAGCTTTTGTTCTCATTCATCACGAAGGTGTAGCTAGACGTAAAGGCGTGCAAGGAGTGTGCAGGCTAAAGATAGTCTCAGTCGTGGAACTGAGCGAAGTATTGAAGGACTACTGTTGCAGGTGTGCGCAGAGTCAAGAGAACTTCAACACTTAGACGTGATTGAAGATTTGTCGCAAGGAGTGCGTGCAAAGGTTCCTCTTAAAGACCGAAGTTGTGGAAAATATCAGGAAGGATAGACCTCTGAGTCGTTGAAGATCAGCGTAGATAAGTGCGACTTGAACTTGCAAGAAGCATCGCAGGTTGGCGAAGTGGCGAANATACTCTTTTCTCACTTCGTGGGTTACACAAGGAAGAACAGACGGTCGAAATCATCCGAGGAGATTTCGCGAAGTTCTGAGGATCGTTAGATCTTGCAGAGGTGCAAGGAGGTTACGGCAAGAAGATTCCGAAGAGTTTAAATCTCAGGAGAGGCAGAGCCGTCGATTCAGAGTCACGGGAGCCGTCGGATCTACACGTGGTATCGTGTATCGGGGACTCGTGAGCTGAAGCCCCAAAGGTTGTGCAGCAAGAGCAGCGATATCGCGAGACGCGATATCCCTACAAGATCAGAGTCATTTGTTGTGGAGGACGCATGTAAGGAGATTCTCTCATCTCGGAGACTCGGACATTGGAGGTCCGAAAAGGAAGTCCTTTAGCTTCGCGAGTGGTGAAGTGGCGAGAAGGCTGAGAGTCGTCCATCTGAGGAGGACAGGTGGCAGAGATCGGTGATCTCCCGAACTCGGGAGTTCGCAGGTTGAAGACCCAAGTATTGGGTACTCCAAGTCACGAAGCGGCGAAGTGGCGAGAGGACAGGAGCTGTCCATATGAGGAGGACAGGTGGCAGAGATTGAGAGATCTCGCGAACTCGGAATTTCGCAGGGTAAAGGCCCAAGCGTTGAGTGTTCCAAGTCGCGAAGACACGAGGGGTGAGAAGGAGGATAATCGTTAGATCTGGAACACAGGAGGACCATTGGATTCGCACGTGAGATCGTGTATCGGAGCCTCGCGAGAAAAGGCTCGAGAATTTGGCCATGGGAATCGCAAGATTGCGAGAAGCGATACCCCGACAGCTGGAGGACAGTGTGGGCCATAACGAGATCGGTGAGTGGAATACAGATGGCACGAAGCCTCGGGATCTCGCCGCGAGAAGTCCCGAAATATTGGCGTTAGGATTCGCGAGTCGCGAAGTGCCGAGAGCTGAGGTTCGGGTGGATGCGTGGAAGAGCATAAGGTGGGACCGCGTAGTCGACGGGTAGACACTTGTTGCCTGGAGATAGAAGTCAACATTCCGTTGAATTCTCGCATCTCGGGGATTCGCGGAATAGAAGGGTGAAAGTTCGACAATTCAACCTATGAGGTCGCGAGTAGCAAAATCCCTCAAGGGAAAAGTCAGCGAGTTGACTAACCATCGGGTCTTGGGGATCCGAGAACCCAGTGTTCAACCTTTGAACTCACGAAGTCACGAGTTTCGATTCCCCGATAAATCAAGGAAGGGGGTTCGCGCTAGAGAACTGTGGGAGAAGATTTCCCAATAGGGAAATAGAAGAACCTTGGAGTTCTTCGGGCCAGTTGAGAAGAGAAGGTCCTGTGAGAGCAGACGTGCCTGGGTGGTGTTCAACCTTTGAACTCACGAAGTCACGAGTTTTGATTCCCCGATAAATCAAGGAAGGGGGTTCGCGCTAGAGAACTGTGGGAGCATATTTCCCGATAGGGAAATAGAAGAACCTTGGAGTTCTTCGGGCCAGTTGAGAAGAGAAGGTCCTGTGAGAGCAGACGTGCCCCGGTGGTGCGCGCCTGCGTCAATAAGATGGATGGATTCTTGATGAGTTTGGGTTTTAGCAAGAGTGTTGTTGATCCAAACCTATATTATCATATTGTTGGTGATGAGTGCCTGATCTTGGTCATGTATGTGGATGATTTATTCCTTACCGGTTGAGAAAGAATTATTGTTGAATGCAAGCGAGCATTGAATCATGTTTTCGAGATGAAGGATATGGGTATGATGCACTACTTCTTGGGACTATTATTATGGCAGAGAATTGATGAGATTTTCTTGAGTCAAGGAAAATATATAGTGGAGATATTGAAGAATTTCAGTATGACAGAGTGAAAATCCATGCCTACATCGATGGTGATGGATTTGAAGAAAATGAATGATGCTTCTACTTATTCAGGTGAGATTGATCCACATTTGTACCGACAGTTGATTGGTTCACTGATGTAAATGGTCAACACCAGACCTGATATATGTTATGCAGTGAATGTACTTAGTCAATTCATGAGTCAGTCGAGACAGACTCACTGGATAACATCGAAGCATGTATTGAAATATCTACGAGGCATAGTTGGATATGGCCTGAGATATGCCTCCAGTGTAGACTTGAGTTTACAGGGATATGTCAATGCAAATTGGGCAAGGAGCGCAATGGACCGGAAGAGCACATTTAGTTGTTGTTTTACCTTGGGGTCTGCCATGGTCTCATGGTGCAACAGGAAACAGAGCTTTGTGGCCTTCAGTACCGCAGAAGCAGAGTTTATAGCATTGAGTGTGGCAGTATGCAAAGCAGTGTGGCTTCACAAACTCCTGATAGATTTATTTGATCATGAGATGGATCCTACCATTATTCACTGTGATAACCAGAGTTGTGTGAAGCTCTCTGAGAACCCTGTGTGTCATGATAGATCGAAACACATTGAGATAAAATATCATTATATCAAAGACATGGTGCAGAGGAAAGCAGTACACGTGCAGTACCTTCCTACACATGAGCAGATTGCAGATATCTTCACCAAAACGCTTGCTAAGACGAAGTTCGAGTACTTTCATGAGAGACTTGTCCTAGTGGAGAATACCTCCCTAGCTGAGAGGGAGTGTTGATTATTACAGCCAAGACAAAGTTCGAGTACTTCCTTGAGATACTTGGCCTGGTGGAAAATGCCTCCCTAACTGAGAGGGAGTGTTGATGATTACAGTTGCGTGAGACATCCTCCAGGACACAGACTGAGTGAGTCGGCCTGTGAGAGAGTCCATGAGTTGGGGGTGCCCATGAGATGGGTGTGTTTTTCCTCTCTGAGACGGAGATGTAACGTTGTGTGCCCCTGTGCAGGGAAGATGTCCATGAGTTGGGTGTGTCGCTCTCTCTGAGACGGAGATGGAATGATGTGTGCCCCTGAGATGGGTGTGTCGTTTGAGATGAAACTATGTGTACCCCTGTGAGGGGTGAAGGAGCCCATGTGATGGGTTTACTGTTCTCCTCTGTGTAGAGAGTTGAGACGATGTGATACTCCAAATGATTCTCCTATGAGACTCGGTGAGATAGAGATCTATTGAGTAGGACGTCTATGTGGTTGAGCACAAGTGGACGTGATCCTTGTGGTTGAGCACAAGTGGACGTGATCCTAGTGGTTGAGCATTGGTGGGTGTGTGTCCAGATGATTCTCATGTGAGACTCAGTGAGATAGAGATCCGTTGACTTGGACGTCCCTATGGTTGAGCACAGGTGGATGTGCCCCTAGTGGTTGAGCACTAGTGGGTGTGTGAGCTCCCTTGCTATATTGTCTAAGAGTTAGATTTACCTGTAACCCTAATTGTGATGTAAAGGGTACAGGTCCACCCCACCATAAAGTGAAAGATAATTAATGTAAAAAATAATTAATACGGTAATTATTAATTATATTTTGAGTTAATGAGGTCGGCCCTCTTGTGCCAATAGACACCACTTTTGATGTGTCCAATCTAATATAAATAAAGGTGATTTCCCCATTGAGGAAACACAACAAACATGTGATTTTTGAAATTTCAGCAAGTATAAGTTCTAGGGCTGAAGTGTGCACCTCTCTTGGGCGCTAGCCTTCTTGGTTTTTGAGAGAACCCTTTTGTGTGCTAGGTCTATGGTGTGGGAGGTCTTTCTCTTGATAATATAGCAAAGGATTGGTTGGTTTTCTTCCCTTGTTGAGAAGGGTTTCCCAATATATTTCGTATGTTCTTATGCATGGTATTTCTTCTTGTGATCTTGGTTATTGCAGCAATTGTGAATGGTGTAGCTGCATTTGTTTATGGTTCAAGTAAATGTTAAAAGTGAAATAAACCTCATGCTTGAGCCTAGAATAGTGAAAATTCAACAAGATGAAGATGGAAAGGAACTGAAAGATGGAATTTAGATAGAAATTTGAATTATGGTGGTTACTGAATAACTAAAGTCTTTCTACAACATTGTAAATGCAATACAAACCAACATTTACCATCAAGTGAAAACATTATATACACTATAAAAAGAGTATTTCAATGATGTTTTCAAGTCTCATACACTATTGTAATAAACTATTTTTTATTTTCATTCAATGAAATTAATTGTATATAAAGAAAGCAGGGTTGCAAACCAAAAGTTCTTCTGCTTCCAACTCCAAGGAGTTGCCAACACGAAAGTTGCAACAACTAATATAAACCATAATAGTAGCCACTAGCATAGTGTATTTGCATAATCAAAAACAAGGTATAACATTCTCTTTCTTCCAATGTGTTACTTGTGTTTTTTTTTGCATAAAGACATTTTTATTTACAATAAAGATTCTGGAGGTTATGGACAATGCTTCTTAGCATCCTCCTTTTGGAAGTTATGGGCAATGCTTCTTAGCATCCTCTCTTAGCATCCTCCTTTTGGAGGTTATGGGCAATGCTTCTTAGCATCCTCTCTTAGCATCCTACTTTAGTACAGGATTTAGTATTAAATGGCCTTGTTGGAACTAAAGCAAGGATGAGGTAGGCAGCATTATCCTTCTTGTTTGAGTGGCAATCTTACTAGGGATAACAAACATGCTACCGAAGACTATATTTGTTGTGATTGTTTGGCAGTGGGAGAGTCAATATGTGACTCATCATAGATTTAGACACCTAAACATAGTTGATTTGGCAAGTTCAAAAAGGTATAACACCTTCTCTGTAATGTTCTTGGAGGACTTTTCCATAGTTGTTCTTTTGCAAGAGGTAAATGAGGGTAGGATGTTATGATAACGGGTGGTTGTGTTAATAGACAAAAAAAGCTCAATTAAAGCTCAAGTGCAAAGGGAAAGCATTTGCTAATGATCAAGCCTTTGATTATATAACAAACTTTTGAGTTATATTACTTTGAGGAAATTGAACCTAGATGAAAAGGATAACAAACATACTACCCAACCACTTAAACTATACTATGAAGGTGAATTAATAAAATAATCATTAAACACTTTATCACACTATTTTAAAAAATTAGGCAAACAATTAAATATTTCTCCTTTCTTTATGATGATCATAGATTCCATTTTTTTTTCTTTATGATGAAATGTTTCTCCTTTATGATGATCATAGATTCCATTGTTTTTTTAATGATGAAATGTTTCTCCTTTATGATGATCATAGATTCCATTGTTTTTTCTTTATGATGAAATGTTTTTGATAAATTTGGGACTTTAAATGTTTTTGAAGATAACCATCTCCACAATCAAAATGTGGTGGGCTGCAACACTCCATAATTTGCTTCCCTTACACTTCATTTTATGTACTTTTGTTTGAATAGTTTGCAGCAGAATTTTCCAACCCCTCTTTTCATACTTCCTGTTACGGAGTCATACCTGCATGTAGTTAGGGCAGGTGGAGAAAACCCGCTTATATACAGTTTATTTTCCACCGGGCAATGGGTTGAATTGACCAAGGATAGGTGTCCTTTGGTACACCAACTTGTAAGTGGGACAAGACAACCAGTAAAGATGACCACATGAACATAACTGCAAAGAAAGATGACAAGACAACAAGGAAGTAAAAACCTCGCCAGAGGACCACATGAACCATTAAAAAAGCAAGAAGTTATGCTAAAATTCAAAATGGTCAAGAAAGTATTTAAACATTGAAAGGGTCGTAAACCCACACACAGGGATTCAAAATTGAATTTAAGGTGACATCACATCGTAGAGAATAGGTCAAAGAGATCTGGGAACGATTTGAATTTTTTTACCCAAATCACCACACGTCGTCTTGCATGATCCAAAGGATCCAAAATATCGAAAATTTCTCTTTCTAGAAAAAAAAGTGGTGCATCATGTAAGCTCTGAAGCGTGAAGTGCACAACAAATTTACAGGAGCAGATCGCATTATTAGAACATGTTGCCACTGTCATCTTAGAGAACTTGGTAAGGTGATATTGCAGGTTGTCAAAAGGATATTTAGGTAGTTACAGAATATAAGATGGCATTGTTAAGTAACTGTTTGTCTTATCTTATTATTTACCTGTCTTATTTAGAAGACAATTTTTTTAATTTTTTTTTTTTAAAAAAAGATATCAGTAGTTGAGATTGCATATATAATAAGTTTTTTAGAATTTTTGAAAGGACTGAATCAATTTATATATTAAAAACACAATTTAAACATTATAAAATTGAAATTCAACCAACCATTAAATAATATTCAAAATAAATACTGTTATACTATATATATATACTCTATGGATTTAAATAAATTCTACCTCCTAACCTTTTTGACCAATATAATTTCAACGAAACACTTATATCTAACTAAAAATAAATGTCAGACCACCCTGTTACTGTTCAAACTCACATCCTGGGAAAGTCCGGGCATGTAAGGACAAGGTAACAAGCAAGTTGCCCACTGACACCTCAGTGATCTTATTGTACTGCCTCCCAGGCAGTATACATAGTGATGAGTTCACTTTGACTCTCTATTAATTTGGGTTGACTTTAAAAATTTTGTAAAAAACTTAATGTGTAACATAACAAACTCAAAATTTTATTTTTTAATATGTAAAAAANTTTCTACTCTTTTAAACTCACGTCCTGGGAAAGTCCAGGGAATCTAGGGACAAGGTAACAAGCAAGTTGCCCACTGACACTTCAGTGGTAAGCCAACAATATACTCAAGACAGCTTGTAAAAAATATCATATCAATGCACCAGCAACCAATATTACAAATAAAGAGCACATATATCAGAGAATGCTTATGAGAATTATAGTGTAAAGGACCAGCAACATTTTATGTGCAATTAAGGAAGCATTCAATGAGTATTAATGAAATTACAGCTTCATTCCGCAAGAGGGCAAATAAAAGTAATGATTCCAAATGCATGTGTTCAATGATACGTCAAAGTTGTGCTCATACAGCCATTTATCATCATTCAAAGGAGCATCCAAATGTGCTTGGCGTGATATTAATGTAAAAAATGTGCAAAGTATGAACATCACATGCACATCATGTATTTATTCATCCTATGAGCGAATCTGATGTGCTGAGAATAAGGTGAAATCAGACCAGTAAGCATGTAATCAACAGAGGTGAATATCAGTAGTTACACTTTCAGAATTGTTACAATATCCATGCCAAGAACCAGTATAAATGTTGTAATGAAGCGTCAAATTATGATTATAACATAACTAGCAACAACCACTTTATAAAAGTGGTTGTTATACTCATATCGACATCATTAGTTTGGAAAGGTGAAAAATGAAGTCGTGATTGTTGCTAGTTGACGACCGACATGTCTTCTCAACTACCATTAATTAATAATTAATGTAATAGTTGATTATTACAATAATTTAATATACAATAATAATATAAAAATTAAAGTATTAATTTACATTATTGTAATGTATATTGTAACATATTAATTCATTGATAATACAATGTATGAATATATTTAGTAATACATTACATTAATATATCAATTAATGTAATAATTGATTATTATAATAATAATGTAAAAATTAAAGTATTAATTTACATTATTGTATACTGTAACATATTAATTCATTGATAATACAATGTATCAATGTATTTAATAATACATTACATTAATATATTAATAATTGATATCTTAATATATTTAATAATACATTATTATATTATTTTAATGTATAAATTAAAGTACTAATATATAATGTATTACATTAATGTAAATATAATACATTAAGGTATCAATGTACAATACATTAATGTGTAATAATTTAATACATTAATGTATAATGTAACATTAATGTAATATATAATAAAAATATATAAATTAAAGTATTAATTTACATTAATGTTTAATATAATGTATAAAATGATTGATAAATTAATAATATGATGCATTAATTAATTAATATATTGATAAACAAATAATATAATAATAAAGTACTATATTATTACAATGTAAAATATTAAACTATTAATACATTAATAAAGTAGTAATGTATTAATTAATCAATACATTATTAACTAATACATTGCTAAAGTATTAATACACTAATAAAGTAATATATTAATAATACATTATTAAAGTAATGATACATCAATAAAGTATTATTAAAATATTAATACATTAATAAATTTATTCAAAATGGATGTGGTTGATTATGGTGGACAATGATCATGGTTTCTTATGGTCATGACTATGAATGACATTAATACATTAATGTATAATGTAACATATTGAATTATTAATACATTAATAATACATTATTGAAGTAATAATACATTATTAAAGTATTAATACAATAATACCTTAATTGACAATGACTATGGTTGAGTATGGTTGACCATGGCCATGGTTAACTTTGGTAGACCTTAGTTAAATTTGGGGAGGAAAGGTTGACTATGGTTGATCATGGTTTTTCTTCATCATGGTTGAGTGTGATT
Organism: Picea sitchensis; assembly: GCA_010110895.2. Classification (NCBI taxonomy): domain Eukaryota; kingdom Viridiplantae; phylum Streptophyta; class Pinopsida; order Pinales; family Pinaceae; genus Picea; species Picea sitchensis. The sequence goes on from SNQJ01S0038525.1 coordinate 155,932, forward strand.
CACCATGACCATGGATGACTATGGTTGACCAGAGTTTATTATGCTTGAACATGCTCATGGTTGAACCTCGTTGACCATGTGGATCTCATTGTGGTGGGCCATGTTGATTATGTTAACCATAGTTTACTATGGTACTACTGCATTAGAATGTTGATCATGTTTTTTTCGTCACATTGCAACATCAGGTTTTATTCGTCACATTGCGACATTAGATTTTGTTCGTCACATGACATCGTAAGGTTATGGTCATCAAATTATGAGGAAGGGTTTTTGTTTATGACATTATGGAGTTGGAATAGGTTTTTCACAGTTCGACAATGGGTTATGTTCGTCACATTGCGACGTCGCGAAATGTTCTTCTCAATGCAATGTCGGTCTATGTTTTTCACATTGGTACATTGGGTTGTGTACATAAAATTGTGACAATCCCTTGTGTTTGTCCCATTGCGACGTTTGGAAATGTCTATCACAATGCGATGTCATGACATGTGTGTCACATTGCAACGTGAGGATATATTTGTAACATTACAATGATAGGGCTATGTTCGTCACATTGCGATGTACATTTATGTTTTTCACATTGTCCCATTGGTCAATTTTCAAATTGCTACATCTATATATGTTCGTCACATTGTGACGTTACTATATATGGTAGATGGCAATGTTACTATGTTAGACACATTGCAACGTTATTATCTACATTGTGAAGAAATGTCTATGTTCGTAACATTACAGCGTTACTATGTTTGGTAGATTGCAATGTTATTGTGTTCGTCACATTGCGATGTTACTATGTTCGTCACATTGCAATGTTATATTTTCGTCACATTGCAATGTTATATGTTTGTCACAATGCAACATTACTATGTTCAACAGATTCTGACATTTGAAAATGTTTGTCACATTGCCACATTGGAATAAGTGCATCACATTGTGATCAATATCATGGTATTGTTTTTCTTGGATATATTTATACAACTAACGTGTTCATTCAAGGGAACTGTAGGGGAAAGTGTCTTTCATCTTCAACTGTTTCAATGTCGTGACAAATTCTTTCATGTCATGGTGTTTTCTTTGTATATGTTTGTCATGTTACTATGTTTGGTAGGTTGCAACGTTATTATGTCCAACATTATTAAAGTATTAATACAATAATACCTTATTAAAGTATTAATACAATAATACCTTAATTGGCAATGACTATGGTTGAGTATGGTTGACCATGACCATGGTTAACTTTGGTAGACCTTAGTTAAATTTGGGGAGGAAAGGTTGACTATGGTCGATCATGGTTTTCCTTCATCATGGTTGAGTGTGGTTCACCATGACCATGGATGACTATGGTTGACCAGAGTTTATTATGGTTGAACATGCCCATGGTTGAACCTCGTTGACCATGTGGATCTCATTGTGGTGGGCCATGTTTATTATGTTAACCATAGTTTACTATGGTACTATTGCATTAGAGTGTTGATCATGTTTTTTTCGTCACATTGCAACATGAGGTTTTATTCGTCACATTGCGACATTAGATTTTGTTCGTCACATGACATCGTAAGGTTATGATCATCAAATTATGAGGAAGGGTTTTTGTTTCTGACATTATGGAGTTGGAATAGGTTTTTCACATTTCGACAATGAGTTATGTTCGTCACATTGCGACGTTGCGAAATGTTCTTCTCATTGCAATGTCGGCCTATGTTTTTCACATTGGTACATTGGGTTGTGTACATAAAATTGTGGCAATGCCTTGTGTTTGTCCCATTACAACGTTTGGAAAGGTCTATCACAATGTGATGTCACAAAATGTGCGTCACATTACAACATGAGGATATATTTGTAACATTACGATAATAGGGCTATGTTCGTCACATTGCGATGTCGCAAAGTGTTCTTCTCATTGCAATGTCGGTCTATGTTTTTCACATTGGTACATTGGGTTGTGTACATAAAATTGTGACAATGCCTTGTGTTTGTCCCATTACGACTTTTGGAAAGGTCTATCACAATGCGATGTTAGGAAATGTCCATCATATTGCAACGTGAGGATATATTTGTAACATTACAATGATAGGGCTATGTTCGTCACATTGTGATGTCCATTTATGTTTGTCACATTGTTACGAGAATGCTATGTTAGTCAGATTGTGATGTGATTAAATGTTCACCACATTGTGACGTTTGTATATGTTCGTCACAATGTGATGTCCATATAAGTTTGTCACATTGCGACATTACTATGCTTGGTAGATTCCAATTTTACTATGTTCAACACATTACGACATTTGGAAATGCTTGTCACATTGCTACATCTATATATGTTTGTCACATTGCGACGTTACTATATATGGTAGATGGCAATGTTACTATGTTCGACACATTGCGACGTTACTATGTTTGATAGGTTACAACGTTACTATGTCCAACAGATTGTGACGTTTGGAAATGTTTGTCACATTGCAACGTTGGAATAAGTGCATCACATTACAGCGTCAAGAAATGTTCATCACATTGTGAGGATAGGATGATGTGTGACACAATGCGAAGTCAGTTTATGTTCGTCACATTGTGATGTTACTATCCACATTAGGACAACATGCATGTGTTCGTCACATTGTGATGTCAATTTATGTTCATCACATTGTAACGTTATTATATTCGTTAGATTGCAACGATACTATGCCTGTCACTTCCCGTCGTTACTTTGTTCGACATAATGCAACATTACTATGTTGTTCACATTGTTCATCTCATTGTGACGTCAATTTATGTTCATCACATTGCAACTTTATTATATTTGTTAGATTGCAACATTACTACATTTGTCACTGTCTTTCGTTACTATGTTTGACATAATGCAACATTATTGTGTTCTTCACGTTGTAATTATTTGATTATCAATATTAATTATTTGTATTTCAATTACTAGAGTAAAACAACCTAGAAGAAAAGCTCCTAAGAGTTACTATGATGGCGGCCTATGGATGGCGATTGCATTGCTTATGGAATGATGGAGAGTATGCAACAGTAGTAGCATGCAAACAAATTAATGATTCTATAAGATGGAGAGTATGCGATAGTAGCATCATGCAAGCGAATTAATGAATCTGATAAGATGGAAATATTTTAAATCTGAATTGGATTAAATCTGATGACCTTGCACTTGTGATGGATTTCTCCCTGGTTTCCAATAAATTTGATCGACATTCTCTTCTCTGTGGTTGCTAGTGAATTCGATCATCATTCCCATCGTAATCATGGCAGTAGCAAAGTTTCGATGCCACATGCTCAAGTTATGGCTCTATGAGATTGAGTTGTTGATGACCTTGCACTTGTGACAGATTTCTCCCTGGTTTCCAGTCAATTCGATCACCATTCCCTTCTCCCTCGTTGTCAATCAATTCGATCATCATTCCCATAGTAATCATGGCAGTAGCAAAGCTTCGATGCCACCTGCTCAATTTATGGCTCTCTGAGATTGCATTGATCACAGTTTTGGTGGTTGTATTAATAAGCAACACTTTCATCGAAGGTAAACAAACCACGTTTATTCCATTACAACCAGTGCTATCAATTACTTGTATTTTTTTATTAATGTGTGATAGGATTTTTTCACTATGTAAGGCGTTTTTTCTTATGTGTTGGATAAATTTCAAAAGAGCCAAAACCAAACTTCCAAGCTCTGAAACTATGATGGAAAATCGATTCATCAATTCTTTCACTTAAACTTTAATAAGCATTACCGGTAGAAATACTTTGATTTTATCAATGTCCTTAGCATAAACTTATCATGGATTTATTAACCACAGAAAGAGATTATGAAATTCAAAGAATATATATATATATATATATTACCACTTAAGAAGCATAAATTCAAGAAATTATAAAACTTAAAAGAATGAATCTATTACGACTTAAAAACATATCATGGATTTATTAACCACTGAGAGAGATTATGAAATTTTAAAATATATATTTATTACCACTTAAAGATATGTATTAACCACCTGAAGAAATTATAAAACTTAAAGAACGAATTTAGTACAACTTAAAAACATACATTCTAAAACTGTTTTAGGATAGATCCCAATTTTATTAAGCGCTTAGATGATTATAAAAATGACATTCTGGCCACTTAAAACCTCCTGCCTTAAACCGCCATTAGAAAATTTTCATGATTTAAATACAGTGAAGTTTACTACCAGCTTGAATAATCTTCTCCATTTTACTGTCACCAGGGCTCATTGGACGCTTTAGATCGTCGGTTCCATCTGCACTACCATTATAAAGAACATATATGTATTTAACATGTTTTTCCATTGAATGTATCCTCAATTAACATTAACACTAAACCATCGACAACTTAGCATTGATTATAATTACATAAACCGTCGGCAATGACCACATTCCATGCCTCGGCCTCTCAGTTGAAATCTAACTCTCTACCAATTGAAATTGTGTAAACCTAAATTTTTCATAGCTATAAATCAAAAACCTAAATCGGGAATCGAACTGGTAAACAATAAATGAAAATTCTAAATAGCAGAGAGCAAATCATGCGAGTAACAACAATAGAAATCTCTGCTCACATACATCCAATCCGTGCAAGAAACAACTATGGAAATATATGGTCACATAAAGGTGGCCATAATATGAAACGCCATCCAGCCAGATGCCAACTACCATCGATCCGGCCATAATATGAAATGCCCAGCCAGCCAACCATAATATGAAACGCCCCACCAACCAGATGCCAACTACCATCCATCAGAAAAAGAAATATGCGTAAAACAAATAGTTGAGGAAGTGGAAGTGGATCTAGTGAGCTTTGACACCTACCCTACATCCATATTTTCCATTCATCTGTAAAACAAAATAATTAGGTGAGGTATTTGAACGTGGCAAGATATCACCTTAATCACATAATCCAATCCATTGCTAATTACATTAACGTGTCAATCAATTCGACAAGATAGTAAATTTTTAATCAGATTAAGTAAATGTGAAAAAGTAAACACAAAAACATACGTCTTTATAAAAGCAATAAAGTTATTATTTCAAATCAGAACCCTCCATTTAGTGTGACGACTAAGAATATTCAATCTACATTTGATCCTATCCATAAAAAAGACATTAAAGATTAAAAACACATTAAATGTGCGGCGTAATTATATCAGCAAACTGTGGTAAAATGGTACTCAAGTGAACATAATTGAGGAACATCATTGAGATTCAGATATATCATTGGCTAGATTTACTTGCCAGCATAAATATATCAGATTTCAACCAGAGATAAGACCACCAGTGTTGCTCTTAAATTGAATGATTAATGGTGCAGGACATCACAACTTATCACACGTATGATTATACACCATCAACAAAATGTGCATATATTTATGCAATTCCAGTTAGAGGAGGTTTCGACAATGACAAAGAGGTAATGACTTGCAACTAGGAAAGGTTGTTGATATATTTGTTAGATCAACCCGATATCAAAGGAGATGTAAATCGGCAATACCATGAAACTTTTGCAACAAATGGATCACAAAAAAATCTACCTAGGCAATTAGGTGACCATAGAAAACCCTATCTGTAACCCTAATCGACCTCTTCCAACAATAGCAAAAGAGCAATGTCAACACAATTTTTGGAATTCGCTTGGGCGATGAGTTTGATAGTGGCCACCAAAAATATAACCATCCATGACAAGGGATCGATATCCAATTAGAATGATTTAATATACCAACAACAATTAAACCTTCAGGTAGCATTTATATGTGGGTTGAAATTATATGACAACAGCAACTTACAACAGATTTGCGCTATCAAATCAACGTATACACATCATGACAATTATATATGTAGAGTTTAAGTCGAGTATGCATAAACTGTATCCAATTTAACTCAAGCTCAACAACCACATAGGTACTTGTTGTAGCTGTTGTTTGTAACAAGAAATGTAGCACAGTACCGATTTCAGATCATAGAAAATATGTTGGGACTATTCCAGCAACCATGTCAATGGGCGATTTCCCTCGTTTAAGTGTTATTTTCCGCATATATAAATGTATTCACGAAGAGTTGTATGCAAAGAAAATATCAGTTCGAAAAATACTCACACTTAAATAACAAGCATGCAATATCATAAAGGAACCCCTGAGTATGATTTCGATCCACCAAACTGCCCTTAGAAACAGTAAAGACGAGAGGATTAGGGAACAGCGAGCTCATTGCTACGTGTTAGGGAAATAATTTGATAGATCGGACAGAATAGTCCTAGGGTTTAAAATGTATAAGAAGATTAGAATAGCCCTAGGGTTTAAAATGTATAAGAAGATTAGAATAGCCCTAGGGTTTAAAATGTATAAGAAGATTAGAATAGCCCTAGGGTTTAAAATGCATAAGAATATTAGTCAASAAAGACATAATCAAACCCTAAATGCCCTAAATGGTGGTTGAAGATACACAATGAAAATCGACCACCCTACAAAATGCGAAAGATGTGGGATATAAGTCAAATAAAATATAAAAGGATAAAAAAATATTTTTAGGTTTTGAGGTGGTTGGAGACACCTAGAAAACTAGTGTCTTAGAGGGGCCTTGGAATCACCACTTCACATGTCTTAGGGTTTATGCAGAATGATGTTGAAAGGCATGAGAGGATTTCCCCTCAAGCACCACCTAGGGTTTGAAAATTTTCTTCAAGATTGCAAGGGAAGATTGGTTTTTTAAGGAGCCTCTCCTCGTACAAACAAGGTGATCTTAAAGGCTAGCCAAAAAGTCAACAAGACAAGATTCATGAGACTTCCTATCTTAATCCATGAATAATGAAAGTCTAATGATCAAAGGGATGGTGAGTAAACTTACCTTGAACCCTTCCAAGTGGAGCATATAAGGACTTCTTTGGCATTGTAATAGTTGTGTTCTTCCAAGTGACTTTCAAGAAAAATTATTTAACCCTTGAAAAATAGATAGAACCTCACAAGAAGAGAAAACGATACACAATAGCCCATGCTTCTCATTAATCTCCAATGATTTTAAATGGAGGAGGAATTTTCCTTTTATAGGTGAGAGTCTCCTCAATTACAATGCAAAACCATGTGTTAGCTCAAAACCACAAGCTCAAAAACCATTTGTGTAGCAAAACCTCAAGCCAGATACAAGTTATAATAAAATAACACAATAATATTCTCACAAGGTACAATGTCCCTTTTAGAAAAGGTTAAATAAAATATAAAAATCATTGGTAAGGGCCAAGAAGGTACAATGTCCCTTTTAGAAAAGGTCAAATACAATATAAAAATCACCCGTAAGGACCAAGTAGAATCCAATGGAGGTGAGTTCCCCAAAAAATGTATGTCCACATAAATGGTTTGAGACTAATCAAATGATCCAACCATTACTTCCTCCATCCAGTGCATAATGACATCCTTCACCACATAATAACAAAGGGGTTAGTTTTATTACTTGCCTAGGTCTTACCAAGGGGCACAACATAGACCCTTATACGTGAGTCAAATCCTAAGGCACCCATACTTCCCAAGTATCTAGGTGAAAGACACGTAATAACAATGATTAATAATAACGTAAGGGGAAAAGGAACGAGCTCACGTGATGACTCTCAAAGTCGTAGAAATGTTTTCTACACAGTTCTTGTTATTCATTTAATTATTCATCTAGCTTCAAATAGCAAGGGTTTTTTTATTTATAAATGTCTTCTTGAGGGAGCTTAGTATTGAGTTACCAACCTCGACGTTGTTTCTTACCACCCCTCAAGCCTTTTTCTTTATATGTTCAGTTTATTGAATGAGTCCCTTTTATTTAGATATTCATAGACAAACCAGGGACTGGGGCATTGCCCTCATAGTGAGGGGCATTGCTCAAGGTCAATGATTGGATTTTAATTATGTTTTTTGTTAAAATACATCTTATTTCAGTATACCACTTAGACTAAATTAGATTTCAGCCTCCTATAAAGATACAACAACCATACTATTGTTCTTTATGGACAGAAATATCCATAGACAAATTCTGAAATAAAATAGCAGTGGAATACAATTATGAACAGCAGACAATAACCCACATTTGGCACAAAAAACTGTGCATAAACACTTGAAGAATTATTCAGAAAATTGGACAATTTTGAGGAGGAAAAAAATGTTTATTCAGTTAGGAATTTCTGAACTTTTACAACAACAAATAGCATCAGCATTAAAACTCAGTCAAATACTTCTTTCAGACAAATGATGAAATATACAAACAGTCCTAGACTGTATCTAACAAAGACAATCATGGTTGTACGACCTGTACGGCCCAGGACAGCCAATAAATCTATAGAAACATTCATAAATCTGCATAGAAAAATGTGCCAAAAGAAACTGTACAGAACAGCATTAAAAACTCAAAAAATATGCATAGAAATATGTGCCAATCTGTTTTAAACTTACAGCCTCGATTTATGTGCTCTCCCTTTACTATACGGCCAGCCTACACAGTTGTATGGCCTCCTTTATTGTTGTTGTATGGACTGCAATAAATGTTTCTAGGGATGCATGTCAATCTCACTCCTTGGGATGTGTGCCAAACCCTCATTGTTGTAGCTCTACCTCCAAGCCAACACTCCTCCTTGGGATGCATGCCCCTTCACCTTCCCTCAATCTCTCCTCAAAAGTCTGCCCTCCTCCTAATGAGCTGCCTTTTATTAATTTTGAAATTGTAACTCTCCTAACCCTTGATCTCCCTTGAGTGACTCTTCACTTTCCCTTGAGATCAACGATCACAACATAATCATTTGTTGAGGTCACTTAAGTCATTAAAGTGACCCATAACATCATAAAGTCACTTTTACATTAAAAATAATTAAAAGACCCGACTTTATAAAAATCACTTTATAAAAACATACTATAAAGTCACTAGAAGAAAA
>SNQJ01S0038525.1:164864-181732 GCA_010110895.2 Picea sitchensis
TCCACCTGACAAAGAACCTTTTCTGCCTTCTTCAAGCAAATACACCAACAAATCACTTGTTGTCCCAAGTGCCAAATGTTGCCCACTGAACTTCAGAGCACCTGCTCTAATACCATGTTAAAATACATCGTATTTCAGTATACCACTTAGACTAAATTAGATTCCAACCTCCTATAAAGATACAACAGCCATACTATTGTTCTTTATGGACAGAAATACCCATAGACAAGTTCTGAAATAAAATTAACAACAGAATACAATTATGAACAACAGACAGTAACCCACATCTGGCACAAAAATATTTGCATAAATACTTGAAGAATTATTCAAAAAAATGGACAGTTTTGAGGAGGAAAAAAGTGTTTATTCAGCTTTAGGAATTTCTGAATATTTACAACAGCAAATAGCATCAACATTAAAACTCAATCAAAGACTTCTTTCAGACAAATTTTGAACTATACAAACAGTCCTAGACTGTATCTAACAAAGACAACCATGGTTGTACGACCTGTACGGCCCAGGACAGCCAATAAATCTTCAGAAACAGTCATAAATCTGCATACAAAAATGTGCCAAAAGAAATTGTACAGAACAACATTAAAAACTCAACAAATATGCATAGAAATCCATGCCAATCTGTTGTAAACTTACAGCCTTGATTTTTTTGCTCTCTCTTTACTATACGGCCAGCTTACACAGTTGTACGACCTCCTTTATTGTTGTTGTATGGACTGCAATAAATGTTGTTATGCTTCTAGGGATGCATGCCAATCCCACTCATTGGGATGTGTGCCAAACCTTCCTTGTTGTAGCTCTTCCTCCAAGCCAACACTCCTCCTTGGGATGCATGCCCCTTCACCTTCCCTCAAGCTCTCCTCAAAAGTTCACCCTCCTTTTCCTAATGAGCTGCCTTTTATTAATTTTGAAATTGTAACTCTCCTAACCCTTGATCTCCCTTGAGTGACTCTTCACTTTCCCTTGAGATCAACGGTCACAAATTAATCATTCGTTGAGGTCACTTGAGTCATTAAAGTGACCCATAACATCATAAAGTCACTTTTACATTAAAAGCAATTAAAAGACCAAACTTTATAAAATCACTTTATAAAGTCACTTTATAAAAACATATTATAAAGTCACTAGGAGAAAAATTGCTTGGTCACTTTCGCATGTTGAGCGCTGCCAATGTAGAAGTACCTCCAAGCTACCAAAATTCAACACTTTTCACCTCTTAGCCTTAGTGGCTTTGTTTATTTCAAGCTTTAGATTTGACCTTTCCTTTTGACCCTTGAAAAATCATACATGACGAGGACAATTTTTTATGTGAATGGAATGAATGAATTGGGGAGGTGGAAAGTGGTTAATATGATTGGAATTTGACGCTATCTAGCCTAAAACCAATAATACATGTTACCCAAGAGACGACACTTCTAAGAGAAAACATGTTTCCCATGGTACTACGAGGAAAGTAGTAAAACCATATAACGTTATGAAATGTCCAAGGATAGTGGTTAGGTGTTTCCTAGTTTATGACAAGCTAAGAAGTTATATCATTACGTTCAAACATGTATTAATACATGGAATGTCAAATGAAGCATCTGAGAGCCATACCATTCCACGGTGCATCTGTCATGTGAGGAGTGGGGACAAAAGTGAGCTCCACCAAAACTGAGCTAGCATGATAAGGAATCTAATGGAGATCAATGAAGAATTCTTTCTGGATCTAGTGAAAATAAACGTGACACCTCATGCAATTAGCAACATGACACCCTTGCTAGGGTATCCACGGAAATTTGATCTCCCTCTTCTACTTCAGACCTAACAAACACAAACCCAAAACCTATATTGTAGCTTTCTTGTTCATTTCGTGAATGAAGATGTCGACAAAACAACCAAACAAACGAAGAATTCGACGAGCAGAAACTGCTAAGATATTAATTCTTAAACCTATCCAAAAACGACACCGCTCAAATACAAAAAATTGTAACAAATTTCTCTGAATTGTATGTATGCATCGTGCAATACCAACCTTCCTAAATTTCTAAGTCATCAAAACTAAAGTGATTTTGGAACGCTTCTCGTAATGTTTTTCGAGCATAAAAGAAATCCAAGTAATCTCTTACATTTCTTAAGGAACCGATAAACCAATTTTAGTCTGAGTGAACACTATCCATCACCACCATTATAAATCTGCATTACCCCTAACATAGAGAGAGATAAATTGAATGAGACACCATTATCAATTATCTAAGGATAATTATCTCATGCTTGACAATATTCTACATAAAAATTCATAACCAATGACAACAACATAATTCTATTTTCTATCTAAACCCCACCCATTTAGAAGTTTTTAGCTCTCGGATTTACGCTAGAAAGTTCAATATTTCTGCAGATTCTAGAATCTTATGAGAAGAGATGACAAGACGCATGAAATTGCGTTCTAATTAAAAGATAAAAAAAAAATCAACTAAAGAAAAAATTATATCAAGTTATTTCTTAAATAATCTAAATTTATTTAGAAAAATTACAAATCTTCGTTCACCATAGAGGATAATCACCCAACTTCTCTTAATGCAAATTTATATTAGCTTTAATTTATAGCGATCTGCTGGACTACAATCAGGCTTAGAAGTTGCGGGAGATTATTTATAGCATTGGAATCCATTGAATTTCCAGTCAGGCTTGCAGAGATAAACCATTTTTGGAGGAAGGTCTTTCTTAAAAAAGGAGAGTAGAAATAGCAACGGTGTGTGTAAGAACATGGGAACCCAAACTCCTAAACCTCAGTTCTGCATCCTGCTTCAGATTAGAGTTCAGTGTATCCTGACAACTATACTCTATATATGATAATCTCACAATATAAAAACTTTAGCTTCCTGAAATTAAATAGGATCTTAAGCCTCCTAACTTCAAAGTATACTATTTTGGTCCAACAAAGCAAAGAGATTTCAGCTCTATTAAACTCCAACAAAAACCCTACCCTTTGACCTTATATCATGTTCTAAATGTGTAGACAGTTGGCACAGGGTGAACTAAAAACATCTACCCTAGCTACATGTGAATATGCATTTTGGTATAAAGAACAATTGAGTAGAGTTACCAAAAGCTCAGTAGGATACCGCAACTCGACAGCCAACGACGGCAGTGTACTGCTCAACAACATCCAATGGAGATGTCTCTGCAAAGAAGTAAAAGTCCAGCACGCCCCCAATGACCTTGTAGGTCAATGTTTTACCAGTGTAGAACATTGCTATTCATCGGCAGAACTCCATGACAGACTCCTGCGTACCTCATTCATGGAAAATGGATGGGAGCCATACAAATCTGTATTCAGATTTATAGCAGAAATGTCAGTTGTACACAGTATAATCTTCTTTGAGGACAACTTTGATACCGTTGGGTTCAGTGTTCTCTCCCAATCCATACAGCGTGGCTGTTGAGAGAAACCCAGTGGTGAATTCCAGATACCGGTCTTTGAAGACCATGCTCCCATACGAAGAGTTGAAGAGCACATCCCCATTGGATTTTCATTTAATGCAAACCCAAATGGCTCGGCAACGAAGGATAAGATCAACTGGCAAGGATTTGTAATTAAAATGTTTAAATTTGCTTGAAGGAAGCAAGTTGTGCGAATGGAGAAACCTCTCGTCTATTGTAAGTCTTTTTTTTCTTAACGGAATCACCCAAAATCAATCAAGGACAACATCTAAGCTCTAATGCATGAATATCTTAATTCTTGAATTCAATCGTGGAAATTTTCAAAGTTCTAACAAACAATGATACTCTATGGAAACCACCATATCAGTCCATTCTTTAATGAAAGGCCGAAAAGTCGGCAGTGTTTATCACACATAAGAATAGACATAATTAAGGAGAAAAAAGTTTTGTTTTCCATCAAGTCCCGTCTACACAAAGATGGTATTAGAAGAATTCAAATGGTGCAATTATTAATCAAGTAACCTAGAAACATAGGGCAGTGAAATCAATAAATTTTTCAAGTAACCCAGAAACATATGAGGATGTTCTATATAACATATCAAAAATTAATTTTCTAACTAAAAAAAGTTGCATGGATGAAAATTCATTGCTAAAAATCTTGGAAAAAATAAAACAAAACAAAACAAATTTGAAATATATCACCTAACTTAGAATAAAAAAAAAAAATTGATATGTAAGATTACCAAAACTCTAAAATATTTTGCATCATTTTGTTTTTTAAACAACCAAATGTCTTTGAAAAAAATGCATTTCTTTATCTTGCTATTAAAGTTACTATTTTATGAATTGAAAACCTATTACAAAGTGTGACACCTTGTTTCCCCCAGTTTGTAAATATAACTATATGGGCCAAGGAACTATGGCAAACTTAAAAGTGTGAATGTTTGATTTGATGGACCTCATGTAGAAGGTCGATGAATGTAAATTATGTTATTTTAATAGAAAATGGTTACGTGTTGCATGACTGCTGAAAGAGGGGATGTGCTAAGAGAGACCACGAAATGTTGTGAAAGGTGGTGGAGGGGACCAGGAACGGTTGCATTAACCTCCACCAAACTAGTGCCATGCTGGAATTAATTGTTCATATCAGAACAACCCTCTGACCCAGGAATGAATTACAGTCGGGCTGGTTGGTGGGAAGGCCTCCTCAAGAGTTAATGAGGGGATGGGGCAGACTGCCCATCCGTAAGGCTTCCAGACCTGACCACGGACTCGGAATTTGAGCCACACACAATCTTGCTGAGGAAGGCAAGAAAGGAAGTGTGGTGGGCAGCGGGAGACCTGCGAGGAAAATGCAGAGATGAGAGAGAAAGCTCTCGGGTCCGAGGAAGGACTGAAAGAGGAACAATGAGTTCTGATCACAAAAAAATAGAGATTAAGCCGGGAGAAGGAGAGTAACCTTCGTCCTAATCTGTTTCTATATTGGGAGAAGGAGAGTAACCTTCGTCCCTAACTTCCGTTGAGCTAGAAGTAAGAGATTGAATCTCAAAGCTTTGTGGTTTAAGCTCGGGGGTGGCTAGTGATAAATCCATTGGAGTGGTTGAACCTATGGTTGGGTGGAAATAAGCACCCCTTTCAGCGGTCGCATCAAGCTCTATGGTTCTGATAAGTGTTTTCTTGCCTTATGTTTTGAATTGTAAACAATGGATGCATGCGAGTATTTATATGTCTATAAAGGGTTCTTTCTCTGTATTAAATGATTAAGTTATGAGTATGCATTCATTTCCTTGAGAAGCCATATTTATGCCTGATTTTCCATATGCCCCAGTTTAGTCGCTCGAAGACGTTTTCCCCAGGGATTTACATCACTGTTCCAAAGTCGGAGCAAGCCTCTTGGCATAGCTATCGTTTTGGTAACCTCACAAGTTACCTTACCTTGATTCAGAACTTAAAGCTATGCGAGTTGGGAAGGCGTTTCCTTCAGATCAGTAGTCTAGGAGACTTTGAACCTGCGCCTATTTCCTTAACCAAAAACCCGACTAAGAGCGGGGATCATAGCCCAAGAGTTATATGAAGACCCACGTGACCTGGGTCTAGGAACCTTGGAACTCGAAGCTCTGAGATGTCAAATTGTTATGACCATCGATCTATGGACGGAGATCGAGGGTGGGGAATCATTGCGGAGCGTGAAGGTGAAAGTAGCGGACGCACTAGTTCGCAGCCCGCAATTCACCATTGTCATTGATCTCGTCGACTAGAAGATCAACGACTCCGATTCGACTAAGTTGGGCGAGTACTTCCAGATTGTGGAGGTTAAGTTCTTTGATAAAGAGCACGCACGTTGGGACCCCGCAATTGCGGTGAACCATCAATCGACGGACACCTCGGTAGTGGTTGGATCATGACCGCTAGACCCTGAATAGTTGCGAGATGGGTGGTCGTGAGCCCTTTTGGAAATCTGCGGAGTAACGAAGTCCCTCGGTACCGTCGGTGTGAGAGAATCTAAAAGCTCAGAAGAAATAATGTTTTCAAGAATGAAGGTAAGAATCGAGATATCCGGACTCATAGGAGGAACGAAGGTTGAGGCCTTTGAACATATACCAAACTCTCCCAAGTTGGAAGACGTCAAAATCTCAGAAGGAGGAGCGACAACAGCCGTCAGAACGGCTGCGGGGAGAAGCCCAGACCGTTATATCAGCGTTTAGGGAAGCATAAGAGAAACGCTGGGAATAAACAGATCCTAACCGTCGGATATGAGCACGAAGGGACAATAGTCGTCTGATCTAAGGTAAGGTGCATGAGCTTTAACGTTTGTGTGTATGAGAGGGTGGACTGGCCAAGGTCCCGAAGTTGATCCTGGCCATTGATCGCCAGGAGACACATGTCAGCAGATCAATAACTCCGGAGAAATGACTTCGAGAGTTTCAGATTGAGAGTTGAAACTCTTGAATCCCGGAGAGCCAGAGTCCCGAAGTAAATCTCAACCGTCAGAACGAAAGGGACACGTGGTAGAGATTTGTTGTCCTTGGGTGAAAGTAAAGTTTGAGATTTGAGGTTCCTGAATCTCGGAGGGCCGAAGGAGATCTGAACCGTTAGATCCAGAGGGACACGTGACGACAGATCGTGGACTTCAGAGGAATCACCTCGAGAGTTTCATATTGAGAGTTGAAACTCCCGAAGGCCGAAGCGTCGAAGAACCGAGAGTCGTCGATCTGCGAGGAGACACTTCTCAACAGATCGTGAGCTCTGAGTGAATTGTATTGGGTTTTCAGTTGAGATTTAAGATTTCCGAACCCTGTAGATCCAAAGTGAATTTGGACCACCAGATCCAAAGGGACACGTGGTGGAAAATCATGGACTTCAGAGAAATCTGTTTGAGAGTTTTCAGTTGAGATTTGAGACTCCCGAAGTCCGGAGAGTCGAAGTAAATATCAAGTGTCGGATCGTCCGAGGAGAATCTGGACCGTCTGATCCAAAAGAGACGTGGCGTAGATCTGTGGATTCTGGGTAAAGTCTCGAAGTAATCCATAACCATTAGATCAAGAGGACATGTGGCATAAATTTGTAGATTTCAGGTGAAGACCCAAAGTAAGCCTCAACCATTCGATTCAAGTGGACACGCAGCAGGAATCCACATACTTCGAGGATAAGTGAAGTTGAGATTTGAGATCTCGAAAGTCGGGAGACCCAAAGGAAATATCGACCATTGATCGAGAAAAGGGCCACAAGACCGTTGATCTAGTTGAAATGTCAAATCCCTAAAATAGAGGCAGAGCCATTGATTGAGAAGGACAAGTGTCCGCAAATCGTCGACTCCGGAAGATTGACGTACGGAAGAAAGGAAAGTTTGAGACTTGAGAATTCCGAAATCCGAAATTCCAAAACAAATCACAGTCGTTGATTTGAAAGAGGTTAGTTTTGATCTGCAACTTTGAAAGGGATAGATCTGAGCCGTCATTTCAAAGACACCGTCAAGATCATGAGATCGACGGTCCCATAGCATTGTGGAGATCGGAGGTGCGTGAACTTTAAAAAGTTGAGGGCGGGTCGCAATCCAAACCACGATTTTGGAGAAAGGACATGTGGAGGCTCAAGGAGAATTGCAGGCCAAAAAGTAGTTTGGTTTCAAACCGCCTTTGGTCGCGCCCACAATTGTGTGTTTGCGTGAGGTCATCACCCAAGGTCACATCTAAGGAGGGTCCAAGAGAAAATGGGCTAACACCAACTATGAGACTTCACTAAAGTGCGAAGGAGAAGGTCGCGGATATCATAAGACCTACACCAAAGGCCGAAAGGGCATGTGTTTGATTAAGAGATGAGACTATCAAGGTCTCAAAGTCTCGTTTGACTTAGAGAATTAGAAAATCTTGACCGAAGGGTCAGGCTGAGTCCCGAACTTTCCAAATTAGAACCCGTAGAGAGAGAGAATGTGTTCCTGGAAGGAGGACAAAATTATTTTTATTTTTATCCTCGTCATGGGTGTGTTACACAAAGACTTTGATTTTATGCTTTTTGGTTTTGCCTCTTTACTATTTAAGACAAGTGTTGCATGGCAGCGTAGTCCCTGCCGAGTTGGAACAATTTTTTTATTTTTTTAATTCTACTGCAGTTCAAATGTGGTACTTAGAGAATATTTGTCGCAATGACTTGAAGCAATACAAAACGATAGAAAATGTTCTTTTATTTTTTTTATTTTTTTTGAAATAAAGGTTTCTGGAAAATAAGACCAAGAATCACACACATTAAACATTCAAATTAAATAAACACAATCTCTTGACATTCAGCATAATTGAAGATAAAAATTTATGAGCACATAAAAATAAAAGAAGATGATCGGCCTGCATAAAGAGAACTAATTTTGCATTTCGAAAAAAAGTAGTATTCTTTGAAATATATCAAAAAATAATATTATCTGTTACATATTCCTGGAAATTTAACTATGTTTTTCATATACACTAGGATTGGGGCTCTCGCAGACCATAAAATAAATAAGTACATGAAATTGGACTATAGAAAGAAGAAGTGAGCAACGGTAGAGAGCAAAACCTGGAAAAAAAAAAAAAATTGGAAGTTATCAGTCTTTGGTTAGACATTTCTATTTAAAGAGGTGGAATAGTTGAATTGATAAACAAAGCAGGATATGATCAGTATAGACTTACACTGATGGTATATATCTCCCCCTTTTTTATTTGTTTGAGGATGTCTTTTTATTGTTGTCGTCAACGACTACTGGAATCGTGCCAACTGCATGTTGCCCTTCGTCGGTGAGCTTGTCGATTGCCCTTTGGAGCCATTCTTCAGTGTAGCCTCTCATGGGGGCCACGTTGATCTCATCCTGGATTTTTATGTTGAAAATCTTCTTTTCTAATTCCCTTAGATCGATAGAAAGATTACGCAAAGCTTGATCAATTTCTTCATTTTGTACCGAATAGTCCACTAGCCAGTTGTCCATGTCATCTTCACCATATTCAAGGATGTTGTAAAAAAATTCTAAAGAAAACCCCTTAAAATATCAACTTGTTCATCGAAGGCTTGCTTGATTAAGGGCAAGGAGTTGACGATTAAGTTGGGGTCTTGGACCTCGTTGGTACTTCTAGCTAAGTCTATTTCGGTCAGCGTTCTGAATAATCCTTCTTTCTTTGATACGGCTTGTTCACATGATTGGACAATGAGATGCAGGTTCTTCACTTTCTCTTTCCAGCATGCATTTAATTGAGTGATTCGGTTTGGGGAGGGGATATCTTCTTGTCTTCTTCTCATATATGTCATGTTTCTAACATGGATGCCAAAAGGGATGACCATGTCTATATAGAAACATTCTTCATTTTTTTAATCTGCCTGCAAACATTCGTGCAAAGCATGTGCCCTCGTTCCAAGGGAAGCCATACTTTGTGATGTTTCCCAGGCCTGAGTAATCAGCTCCATTCTTTTCTTGATATTTTTCTCCACATAGCCTCTACACGATGCGAGGAGGTTGGAGGATCCTTTTAACTTGGTTGCAGGGATGGCAGGCATGGTTATTGCTAAAGGACTAGCAAGCAATGGAATAGGTGTTACAGATAAATCCCCCTACGAACAAGTGGATTCCCTCTTGGGATCTAGACTCTTAAGAGCAAGATAGAAATGGTGCTAACGTTGGTCACTGACATCCTTTTAAACCTAGATAAACTAATGTATAGAGAAGAGGAAGAAAGGTGTACCTTTTTAACGATGTTCGTCCTCGCACAGTCCGAGTTGAGCTTTGGTCCCCAAGCTCCTCGATAAGTCTTGCAAAACAAACAAAGACAGGACAAGCTTCCTATTCTACTAAGATTAGCTTGAAACCAGATCTATCTAATATAGACAAGTTCATGTAGAATAAACACAACCTTGAAAGAAACAGGCCAAGCACATATGTATATTAATGAGAACAATAGAGAATATTTACAGACCTTTGATGAAGGTGCAACAGCCTCTCCCAGCTCTCTGTGTCCAACCCTTTGCTCAAATAATCCACACAAAATGATGATCATTCAATGATATCTCCCTTATGAGATCATAAGTTTGATGCCTTCAATCTCCCTCCCTTTCACCATGAGGAGGCCTCCTTATAAAGGCTTGGAGAGGCCTAACCACTTAAGAGATTCTTGGGATAGGTTGAGGATCCTTCTCCTTCAGTTGTGTATCTTCCCTAAGATCGAGCCTTGACCTCATATCTAAATCCAACCAACACGAGAGATGAGGGGGATTCTTCCCTGATTTTCCTCAACAATCCAAAATTTGCTCAAAAAGGGCCAACACTCCCTCGATATGGGGCACAGAGAATTGCAACGCTCCCCCAAAAGAGGGTACAGAGTGTTGGCACTCCATGACAGTGTGTATGGGAGCGCTGCCTTCCAAAATTGATTTTTGAGTGGTTTTTTCCATGGCAAAAGACTTGTACTCTTTGTCAAATGATTTCTCCTCTTCAAAACCAATCTTTTGAGGTGTCTTTTAAGTGTTCTTGATAATGTTGTCCAAGACACGACATAGGAAAGATGACAGTATGATATTTGCGACACTTGCAGCCAAAATGAGACACTTGTGACATTGGTAATGACGACACTAGGCCATCATCATAATGAGTAATTTTGATGTGTAACAAATTGCCCCCCAAAGTGCGAAGTTAGAAGACGGGAATTGATGACTGAAGTACTTTGTAGACTTTTTCGAGCAACGGTATGGACTCAGAGAACCTGGAAGAAGTTGCACATAACCATCAAACAAATATTATGACATGTTTCAAACCCAAGGCAGGCATACCTATGCTTGAGTGATAAAGACTTTCAAGGTATGGCCGCCATAAAATACACTACAGATCCATAATTATATTGACAAAAAGGTATAGCCATTGAAGATACAATGTGGACCTATACTCCTATGACCTGAACTGATCGTAGCCACGAAGAATACACAGTGGATCTATGAGACGACAAGACATAGCCACAACCAATACAAAGTGGATCTATGTGACAGTATATGTGTCAATGTTCAAAAGAAACTCTGTCGCAACCTGGGAAAAGTACATATAAGAATGATTACTCAAACCAGGGTCTTTCTACCGATCCCGATGTAGTACGAATCTTAACCATGTGAATAGATGTCCTGATGTCGAACATGGCAGAGACCACTTGATTACCGGTCAATGAGGTAAACTGTTAACAAGTGCGAGGGAAATCACCATTGATGTCAATGATTCCCAAGGTACCCTAGTACATTCCAGCAAATGTGAATAGATGAGTTGAAGTCGAACATTCATGGAATCTTCTGATCAGGGGTCAATGATGTAAACCCACTGTTGGAAGCGAGGAGGCCTGCGATTGAGGCATGCAGGTCCCAAGGTACTAACTGGTTTCTAAGTCTAATTCCTAGATAATGTGTTGAAGTCGACAGGAACAAACTCGTCCAAGGAGGGCCTTGATGTATCCCCCATCAATGACACGAAACTGACATAGAGATGTAATTGGTGGATAAAAAGAACATGGACTGGCATGGGTATTGAAACAGAAATTTGTGATGATTGACTCTTGAGGCAGATACTTCCCTTGAACACTGAGGCACGACAGTAGAAACATGACATGGACCAAAACACGATAATGCAGTGGATACTGTGACTTTCATCGAGTGACCCAAAGGAGTAAGAAAACTTAGAGGATTGGTTCAATGCAGAAGTTCAGCGGATTAAAATGTGTTCAAAGACAAAGTGTCGTGTTCAAGGGCAACCGTAAGAGTGACTGGTGATGTTTTCAAAAACCGGTTGGCTTGCTTCCTTCAATTTTTCCCCCATCCAGATAGACGAGTACTTTTTTTTATTTAATGAGCTCGAGGAGGGTAATGCATGCTCAATATAAATCACCTTAGGTAAGTCCCTCTTCCTTTATTTAATGAACTGGAAGAAGTAAGGGTTTGGTCCCGTATGGGCCCTTCAATGTATGATTTTTTTAACGAGTCCAGAGAAGGTAAACTCAGTTATTTTTCATGTTTAGAGAGTCTGAAAATAACTTAAAGATGACTCCAGTGTTGTCCTTTTTCTTAATGTTAGTCTCGTGAGGTTGAAAAAGAGATAAATTATCACTCAAAAGATGCCCTTTCAAACCTTTTAACGAGTGGGAAAGGAAGCAAGATCACTCGGCAATCTTTTCATGTTTAGAGGGTCTGAAAAGAGCTTAAAGACGACTCCAGGGGGTTCCTTTTTCATATAACCTTTACGAGTCTGAAAAAGTGATAAAAGTCTACTCGGTTACATGCTCATGTATTTTCGAGCACGAGAAGGAACTAAGACCAAGCTCGATACTCTGCCCCCAGCTTGAAAGCTAGTGGCTTAAATCCAGAATGATCATCAAAGGCTAGAGACATGCCCCCCAAGCTTCAATTCATTCACTGACTTTGAGTTTGTCACCAATTTATGTACTAGATGGAGCAAAAAGATAAGGGTGGATGAAATGAAGGTTCAAATACAATACCTAACGAAAGACTCAACCTAGTATGAGAGGTGGTTGTTTCATTTTTTAATGAGCTTGTCACAGGAAAAGAACTATGCTCAAGGCTCTGGGTTGAATCCCCAGATTTCTCTTTCATTTTTTAACAAGCTTGTTACAGAGAGGAAAAACTATGCTCATAGCCTCTGTTTCATTTTTTTACAATCTTGCCATAGAGAAGAGAAACTATGCTCGCAGACTCTTCTTGATCATGGCTTCCAAGAGGATAACGCTCTGGAAGGACACCAGGTCAAAAGACAAAACTTGGTCATGGATTCCAAGAGATCTTCACTGGATGAAAGAAGAATGCTCTAGAAGGAACACATGTCGAGTGTCATGGCAGGGGTAAGGAGATCAGGATCCAATAGCCCTATCGAAGAGATCACCATGTCAACTACCAGATCTAAGTCATCGGAAGTTGAAGTCATGGGAGACAACGCCACATAATTGACCTGTGGCAGAGATGATACCGACTGCATATAAGAACTGTTTAGGGAGGTCATTGGGTTGGTAATCAAGTCAGGACCAACGCATGAAAGTTGATCAATAGTCACCATTCTTCCATCGTGCGGGAAAGATATCACACAAAACAAAGTGGACACAATAGCTTTCATGGCATAGACATAATCTCGCCCAAGGAGTAAATCGAAATCCAAGGGGTCTTGGACTACCATGACATCAACAAAGACAGTTTTCCCTCCCAAAGTTATGGGAAACTAAGGAAGAATCCCTAAAGGGTGATTGGTTCTTCTGTTAAAAGTGAACAGAGTCTAGGTAACTGGCACAAGATGAGGATAACCCAAAGCTTGCCAAGCAATAGAGGAAAAAATACTAACGGACAAAAATACTAATGGAACATCTCGACCACAAACCTGTACTGTAACCTTGAAAGGAATGTGAGAGGAAAGACGAGGTCCAGTTAGCACACCCCGATCAAAAAGGATGGCCTCATTACTTGGAGGGGGTTTCGCGGGAGAAGGAGGAATTCCCCCCAGCACAGTAGATTCTATATCAACGAGAAAAACGTGGGCATAATCGAGTTTACTATCTAGTGGGAGAGTAGGATCGATTGATAACGAAATCAAATCGATCACTTGGGTTTCATTCTCCAAGGGGAGAATGGGGTCGACGGATGGAAAAATATCTACCACTTGGGTTGCACTCTCTAACAGGAGAGTGGGATCGACCAAAGATGGGATCAGATCAACCACTTTGTCAACTCGTTCAACTAAGGACATGACGAGATTGACGACATGATCAACTGGACTAACCGATGAAGGGACCGGAGCAACCACTTTGGCACTCGTCAGAGGAGGAGTGGGATTGACCACATTGGCACTCTTCAGATGAAGGGTGGGACTGACCAATGACAGGACTGGATCAGTCAATTGGGTTTCACTTTTCAGATGAAAAGTGGGGCTGATCGATGACGAAACTGGATTAGCTACTTTGGTTAGTGGTTCAACCAAGGATGAAACTAGATTGACCACTTGATCAACCGGACTGACCAAGGATGGAACCAGATTGACCATGCTAGTAACTAATGATGGGTTGGGGGAAATCTTATGATAACCAGTTGGAAGTTGAAGCTTTTCCAAAAGAGAAGAAGCATCATCCATACGAGGACAAAGGTGAGAATAATGATCACCTTCGCATAACATAAAAGGAAATTTGGCAATTGTCTTCTTCTTACCAACCTTAACGCCACTAGTTGTCAGGGTGTCACTAGCATGTCCAGCAGGGGCTGATGAAGTGGAGGACCACACTTCTAAGACCTTCAAAATACCAGGGAAATCCCTCATAAATTGGTCACCCTTACAAATACTGCATGGGAATTTGGGTTTCGGATTCTTCGTTGTAGTCTTATCAACCTCACCAACACTCCCAATACGATTAACATTATCCAGTTGCTTTATTCCAACATCTGATGTAGTTGGAGGCTTGGTCCCTTTCTGATTCTTCTTCTTCTCTTTTTGTTTCTTCTTCTTCTTATCAAATTGGATACTCACTTTAGATCTTTCACTAGGCGAAGAAGGAGAAATGGAAGGAGACTTGACGGGCGAAGAAGAAGAAAGGTCGACATGAGGTTGATGTGTGGGTGGTGTACTTACATCTGAAGCACCTACATTCAATATCACCAGAGTGGAAAACAACCATACCGGTAACCCTATTGTGAGACCTGGAAGGCTCAAAGTAGCAATGTAAGGAGGACCAACGTTTCCGTAAGAAGGAAAAACAAAGGGTTCCCTTGGCAAAGGGGTTCCTTCATTGGTCATTCCGGGAATTGACGCCATAAAAATAAAGATCCAACCTAGATTCTACTAGGGCGAACAAACAACACACGCTAAAAATCTAGTAAGCAAGCAAGGAAACAAAACCTTCTCGCAATGAGCACACTAGTTGGTGATGAAATCCAACATTGTGAGAACAAAGTAAGAAGGGGCTAAGATAGAGCAGGTGGAAAAGTTACGTTGACGACCTGCTTAACGGACTTCCACCCTGGTGCAAGCTCCCACACATAATCGTGTGTACACCCTCCAAGGAGTCCGAGTGAGTCTGGCCAACATAAATTATAGGTACCGTGAAGACTTTCCCCTCCACAGTCACCCTGTGTAAAGACCCTAAAGAGATAGGCCACTAATGTTACCAACTACACCAATGATGCATAGGGAAACAGTCGACATTCTGATCCACGCGCAAGGGCAGGGTATCTAGCCCGAAATCAACTTGAAAGGATTCCACTCATCATTGTGGGTATACCTTCAAGTGACCCCCATAATACACGCAATCTCTACACCAATACCAACAAAACAGGGTGAGTAACTTTGCTAGTCTCAATGCAACCTCAGGTTTGACCCTTGTGTGAGAATGGCTTCCCAAGACAAAATGTAGCAATTGGATTTCACCGCTCCCTAACACAAGATCCTATGTTTGTTTGAAATATTGGAAAGTTATCTTTCACACCTATTCCAAAGCCCTACAACTAATCTAATGTAGGTTTGCTACCAGAAAATGTAAAATTATTGTCTAATCAATTTTAGTTTAGCGCTTGATTTTTAAGGTTGTTGTTACTCAAAAGGAAAATGGCATGGACAATATGATGTTTTGACCGACTCAAAATTTATGCAAATAGATGAATATCCAATCCTTTCATTTCAATGAAAGCTATGCTATGAGAAGGAGAAAACATTCATCATTCCAGATGCACAATGTCCCAAAATGCCAAAAAACATGCAATTCCGCTACTTCAAATGCAAGCTAGTTTCACTACCCCATTTATCTTCTTTGTTTGATTATGATGTATACATAAAGTAAATACAAAACCTTCAATGCACCACTACTTTCAATCAGGAGAAAGAGTCCTATGCAAATGCAAAAGACACGAAGCAAAAGGGCTACAAACAAAGCATGCACTCAAGGCAGTGAGGTATGAAAGAAAACAAGTAGAAACTTGTTCTAACAAGTAAGAAAACCATCATGGATTCTACAACCAATCAAGCATTAGTGGAACATAAATAAAATGCAGATAAGAATCCAAGAAAAGATAGGGAGAAAGAGAAATCACTCAAAACTGTCCTGACAAAAAGCAGCCGGAAAATGAAATTTCACATTTATGAAAAAGGTTTCAAGCTCCAAGCAATACAATAGGGAGTGATAAGCATCAAAAACCATTAAAAACCAATCCAAACAAATTCACAAACCAACCACAGAATCTAGGTAAAGATCTCTGCAAAAAAGGTTGCAAAAGACTGAGCAAAAGAAGGCAAAAACTCTCAAAAAGAGACTAGAGCTCCCGCAGAAGGGTGTACAGAGTGTTGCAACACTCCCTAAGACACTGTAGGGGAGTGTTGGCGCTCTGGTATGGCCTACAAGGGAGCGTTGGTCCTCTAGACACTCAGAAAAAGAGCCAAAAACCATGCAAAAACTCACCCAGAATGCATGAAAATTGGTGAAATTGCTAGTGAAGGTAGGAGAAGGTTAATGGATGATGAACAACTAGGAATTCCTTGGGAAAATGACCTCAAATATCAAATGGAATAGTGCATAGATCTTTGAATTCCTTACAACATCTTTCATACAATCAGATAAAGGAGAAAGCAGTAAATCGACTCCAAACCTCGAAAGAAGAAGAGTGACTCAAAGTAAAGATTAAAGAGATGTCACAAAACCGAACAAAGCATCATGAATTCTTAGAAATCAAGTTGTTGGAGGCCAAAACAAAGATATACTAGGATGGTGATAACCCTGAGCAGAAGAAGCAGCAAAAATTAGACTTTGAGATCAACTCCTAAAAGAGTTTTGAGAAGAAAAACACTAGCGCTCTAGTGTCAAGGGCACCAGAGCATTGCAACACTCTATGGAAGCCTGCAAGGGAGTGTTAGTGCTCTGGTAGTAGAGGCAGGGGAGCATTGGCCTCTCAGAACTCAAAAA